>CAIGRL010147853.1:0-13930 GCA_903798325.1 Fraxinus xanthoxyloides
TTCGAGGTGCTACAATATTTTCTAAGGTTGATTTGCATTCAGGGTACCGTCAACTTAAGATTTGGGATGTTGATGAGTTGTCAAGTTTGATGAATGACATCTGATTGCTGTTCCATATGGATGTATTAGTTTATCCTCATGGTGAATTTGTGCTTGCTAGTTCTCCCACTCTCTCTGGGTACCCTGCTTTCTTTCTCTATGTTATTGTTCTACATCAGCTTGTTCTCATGAATGAAATTTTGATGGATTCAGGGACATTGTGTTTCCATTGTCATGATGATCTAGTTATGTACTATTTTGACATACAAGCATTCTTTTGCTCCTATTTCGAGTATAAATGTTTAGGTGATGGGTGTTTAAGCTGTGGAAGAATATAATGTTCCGGAATAAAGATTGGACTGTTATCTTTTGTTCTTGATTTAAATGATGGCTGCTTCTTAAGTAGGCATTACTTTCTATGGGCCTAATTAAATAAGTATTTTGTGTTATCAAGTATCTGGAATTTCTTCTAGTACTCTCTCCTTGTTACAGATTCAATATTGAATGCTGTGAGTCAGCTGCTTCCACCAGCCACTCTGATTAACTTTGACTGTCATCTATTGCTTCGATTGATCTGTTGCCTGTCTGCACTAGTCATTTGTCTTTTTACCATGCAGAATGTGCATCCCTCCCAAGTATCCCTCGTGGCAAATGGTACTGCACATACTGCCAAAACATGTTCCTGAGGGAGAGTTTTGTTGAGCACAATGCCAATGCTGTTGCAGCTGGAAGAGTAACAGGTCTTGATCCAATAAGACAGATGACGAACCGTTGCATCCGTATTGTTAAGAACCCAGAAGAAGCTGAAGTGATAGCATGTGTAATTTGCAGGTAATATACAAGAAGTATAGAAAAAAATCATTGTTTCCATCTATCTTTGTAGGTTATTGTGATTCACATTGGATAACTCTCTCTCTAGTTAATATCGTCGTATGTTATTTCATGAACTTGTTTGGCATGCAGAGGCTATGACTTCAGTAAATCTGGTTTTGGTCCACGCACTGTTATACTATGTGATCAGGTATTCTTCCATTTTTTTCCATAGAACATATCTTTCTCAATGAAGTGACATAAATTTGGAGAAACACTAAATATTTTCCACTTATTCCTAGTGTGAGAAGGAATATCATGTGGGCTGTCTGAAAAAATGCAAGATGGCTGATCTAAAGGTGTGCAAGTGTGCAACTAAAATAACTTTTCCTTGTTTAATATAGATAAGCTACTCGTCATCTTTCTGGACCTGAAATTGATGTACCTGTGCGACAGGAACTTCCAAAAGGAAAATGGTTCTGTTCTGTGGATTGCAAGAGAATTTATTCTGCATTGCAGGATTTGTTGAATGCTGGGGAAGAGAAACTCCCCGACCCTTCCTTGGATGTTATAAAGAAGAAACATGAGGAAAAATGTTCTGATGCTGGTGTTGACTTCGATGTGAGATGGAGGCTTTTGAATGGGAAAATTACTTCTCGTGAAACCAGAGCGTTGCTGTCACAGGCTGTAGCTATATTTCATGTAAGCATTGACATGCCAGATTTTGATGTTCATTTTCTCATTGTTTTTTTTAGTTAAAAATTATGGTAATTAACTCGTTTTATGCAACTAGAGCAAGTAGGGTATGACATTGCTTTGGTTTTTATGGCTGATGGGTAGCTCAGACTCAAGTTTGCATGATGTTTGTTCTTTATATGCATACATTTTTCTGAGCTTATCCAAGTATTAGTTAAATTGAATCAATACTGTGGAACTTGCAAACAATTTATGAAATGGTAGCAGCACTAATATTGCGTAGATTCAGGCTAATGGTAATTACTTCAATGCAGTTTTGTATGGGTATTGATACATATGTATGAGAAATCATTTCAGCTGTCAAATGGCGGGTAGACAAAGGGATCAAATTGTTCCCATGAATTTCTTTACCTTGACTTTGGAATTTTCCTCTCATTGGAACCCTACTGCTTTTGCTTCCCAGACATTTGTGTGGTTAACAATTTTTTTCGCTGATTTAAGTTGATATTGTTAATTCTGACTTGACCTTTTTTACATTGTAGTTCTAGTTTGGAATTTATACTAACGGGGCTTTTTTCTTTTACTTGTAATCTTTCAAGAGAAGTTGGCATTATTAAATTGTTGATTACTTTTCTTTCAGGATTGTTTTGACCCAATTATTGACTCAGAAACTGGACGTGACTTCATTCCATCTATGGTTTACGGGTAAGCACGAATTCTTCTGCACTTATATCAAGCGTGATTGATTTTCTTGCCTATGTTGTTCCATCACGTTCTCTTACTCTCTATCAGAAGGAATATAAGGGGACAAGACTTCAGTGGAATGTATTGTGCAATATTGACGGTGAAGTAGGAATTTTTCCCAAACCATGCTATATAATTTGTGTTGCTGATATGTTCTCTTTTAACCAGTTATTTTTCTGTTCATGTAGCTCAACAGTTGTCTCAGCGGGAATCCTTCGGATTTTCGGTCAACAAATAGCTGAACTCCCATTAGTTGCAACACGCAGTAGTAATCAAGGGAAAGTGAGTTGTTATGATTTTTATTTTTTTTTAAGGGTGGAGCTACTACTTATCTGGCAATTTCTATTTATTTTCTTTTGTTTTTTAACTTGTCCGATTCTTAATAGCTTCTTTTGTTTTTTTTGACATCTTTAAGAGCTTTCTAGATTTCTCTTAAGCTACCTAAAATCTGATATAACCAATATTTGGCTTATGCAACTGATCTTAAAGATTATGAACATCGATCAAAGATCAGTGCATTCTGGCCACCTCTAGCAAAGCACTGATTCTTCCCTATCTTGAATATTGCGGTTTCTCTCTACATTTTGATTGGTCTCTAATTGAGTTCATTATGCCTAGTGAAGCTATCCGCTGTCTTCATTTCCATATTTCAACTGAAACAAAGAATAAAAGAAATCCTGAAACCTTTTTATTTCTAAATCCTTAATAGAGTAGAAAGGCTGTGGAAATAATTAACAAGTACGTCTTCATGTTACGTAGCTGGCAAGAATGAAATCAGACTACTTATATTTTTGCTTAAATGTGTGCTCTTCCTACATGTGGAAATGTTCATGCTGTTTTTGGTTACGTGCTGAAACTAAGAGAAGTCTGAAATTGGATATTACCGTGTTCAAAATTTTAGCAGAAAAAGTGTAGTGAAGAAATGGTAAATTTTCTTGGAAAAAGATTGGTGGGGTTTCTGTGTTACCAGTCTTACTGGGATTGCTATTACCTGAAGCCAGTGGATAATATATGCAAGCTTCCCCATTTTTGTGTTATGCTTCTCAGTCACCTTATATGATGAAATTTCTGTGATAATTATCAATTTCTTTTCTGGTAAAAATTGATACTGCCATCTTTCATCTGTGAAGCATCAGTGTTGCATCATTCGTACCCATTGTGCAGGGATACTTCCAAACACTGTTCTCCTGCATCGAGAATTTGCTCTCTTTTTTGAATGTGAGAAGCTTTGTTCTCCCGGCTGCAGATGAGGCAAAGTCAATATGGACACAGAAGTTTGGATTAAAAAATATTCCACCAGAAAAGGTATCTGAATTGGCATACTAAACAGCAACCTGCTTGCCCCTTTCAGTTCCAGAAGAGGAAGGGGAAAATAAAAATAAGCAGTTTTCACTTGTTTGACCTGTCATTCATGATTATCCTTTTTTGTCTTGCAGCTTTTCAATTACAGAAGGATCTGTTGGCAAATGATAAGCTTTGAGGGGACATCTATGTTAGAAAAATCAGTTCTAAAATGTCTTAGTATTAATCAAGATGAAGCAGATTGCGAAATTCCCCTGCAGTGATAAGCCAAATCGAGCCATTTTCTTTGGGGCTTTATAGGCTGATGTAAATGGGTTTTTATTTTTAAATTTTTTTTTTCTTTTTGGTACAAGCTTCACGACTGAATCAGAAGTTGCAGATTAGCGATAGATGGTATCAGAAAAGGAATGGTAAACACCTTCATGTTTTTCAAATTGCTGGCAAATGGTAGTGAATTGTAAAAGGTTGTCATCAGTAGCTTATTATTGGCATAATTTGGGGCAAGGTTTTCAATCTATTACTTCTCATTTTGGTAGTTATTTTTCTCGTAAATAATTATTTGGAGGAAACCCACCTCTCTGTTTCTGACGTACTTGTATCCTCATTTGAATTGACTCAGACTAGATGACAACTGATTATTGCTCTTTTCCTTCTTTTAAAGCCTCTTCAAATTAGTCAATTATTGGATTTACTTTAAAAAGCTAAGGATCCGTTCTCTTTGCTGTTCTCAAATTGTTTTTTTTTTTTACGATTTTTCAAAACAGTGAAAACGCCTTTTCTTTTCAATTTTCGAAAACACGTTTTTAAAAACAAAAAAAAATTTGTGCACAAAACTCAAAACGACATTTTGGTCGTTAATGTCGTTTTGAGTGTTTTTAAGTCAAAAACTATAAAATGTTGAAAATACGAAAGACATCTGATGAACATAATTGTTCAAAAATGTCAAAAAATGCCAAAAAATTGTGGAAAACAATTTTTTAATTCTTGAAAACAATTTTTCAAAATGTCGAAAAGAATACATTTTTAACAATTTCAAAATGCACATTGAAAAAATAAAATCCAAAACGAATTGAAAACTAAAAACATAAAATTGAAACACGGAGAGAACGGTTCTAATATGTTGAAGAGTTGTTTTATCTGTTTTCTGCAGATTTATTTTATTAGAATTTATTTTGAATGCGTAAGATAAAGATCAAAGATGTTCATGTAAAGTGAGAATCTCCAATGAGCTCATTGATTACGTAGTTACATAATGATTTCTTGATACTTGGCCATGCTGAAAGAGTTGGAGACGGGCGGTGAACTTTCATTCTTGTAATTGATGGGACAGGATCAGTGTCGTCATGAGTTGAGGATTTGGTACACGCTACTATACAAGATAACTAACAGGAGTTTAACTTCTTCATTATCCATGTGCTCCTCGTCAATGTTCGAGTTTGAGTTTGGATCAAGTTTCTAAAATCTGTAATGCATGGTAATTCGTTTTGATCGAACATCAAGCATGACAAATATATGTTTTGCATATACAAAGTTTTTTAATTTTTAATATTTTAAACTACTATATATATATATATATGTATGTATGTATATATATATATCTCTCTCTAAATCTTGAACAAAAATATATAGCTCGAAATTATAAATACTACAATTATTTGGTAAATAATTTTTATGACTAGATTAGACATGAAACACCGACTTGAGAAATTCTAAATCTTGTCTAGTTTTTTATCCGATTTCAATTCAATCTTCTCTTCTTCATCCAAGTCATCTTCCATGTCATTCAATACAAAATCATTTTCATTGGGCTCCTTTATTTCAATTTGAGAATTTCTATTACCTCTTGTAGACGGTAAGATTTCATTGTCGAACTCATCATCACGACTATCAACCATTCAAGATCGTCCATTACTAGCATCGCTTGCTAGTAAAACTAGAGGAAAATCGAAGGAGGCTCGAGCTCAACGTAGATAGTTTGCAACTCTACGAAAAATTTATTTAATTTTTGGTTTTTCTAAACGTCAAAACCCTATGTGTTGTTTTATATAATTCGTGAGCTTAGGTGATTTAGGTTAATTTAAGTGAAAAATTCTTATTTAAGAGTTTAACTATAACTTATTTCAAAGCTGAGAAATAAAGTTTAAAATTTCAAAAATCAAATATTATTAAATTTTATTTATAAAATAATTGATTAAAAAATATTTTAAAGTCACAAATCTATATAATTTGGTCACAAATTATTTTTCAATTACATCCAAAATTTTATAGATCACAAGTTATTCATCGGTCATAAAATCAAAACCTTTATTGGTCACAACTCATTTATCGATCACAAATTATCAAATTAATTGGTTACAACTTAATAAATTGTAAGTCACAATTACATTTTTAAGGTCAAATATTATTTATTTGTCACAAATTAATCAATTTATTGGTCACAATTTACCAAATAATTGATTACAAACACTCCCATCCTATTCCATCTACCCACGACCACCACCACCACGCACTTCGATGACGACGACAACAACCACCACCGTCGTCTCACCAGACTGCAAAACCACCACCACACACCATATCAACGCAAAATCACCACTAAATTAATCGCAACACCACTACACACCAAACTCCGACACCATTATTGCTGTCAGATCGCGGGTGCCTTGTGCACCACCAACCACCACCACAAAACCACCTCAAAAATCACCATAAAAACCACTACAAAACCACTTCAAACCACAAACCCATCACGAAAAAAAAAGACAAACCAAAAATCTGTCTCCACCGCCACTCACAGCGGTGCTCAGAACACCGTGTAGTGAGCAGAGCGTACGTCACTGTGAGCTCGTCGCTACGAACGATGAGATCTAAGAGCTGTGCACAGCGACGATCGTCGCTGTGCGCGGTGAACTCTTAATCGCCACTATGCACGACGAACTCAATCGTCGCTCAAAGGCAATGGAGCGAATCCTCGCAGATCGTCGTTGTTCGCGGTGAACTCTTAATCGCCACTGTGCATGACGAACTCAATCGTCGCTCAAAGGCAATGGAGCGAATCCTCGCTGTGCGTGGTGAACTCCTAATCACCATTGTGAATGACGAACTCAATCACCGTTCAAAGGCAATGGGTTGCCTCTCACAGTGGCTGATCAGTGGTGATGGATTCATCGCCGCGGTCGGCACCCGCCGATGAAAGAACGAAGAGAGTGAAAGTAAAAAATGAAATAGAAGAAAACAATTAACAAATGGGTAGGAGAATGTACAGAGTGAAAGAGGAGGATGGCTGATGAAGGAGAAACAAATGGTATGAGAAATTAGAGAGAATGGAAAGAGAGAGGAAATAAGAAAATGAAATGGGTTTGAAATTTAATTTTATAATATTATTATTAATATTGAATTATCTGATTTTTGTATAAACAAATTTTATATTTGATTTTTGAAATGATAACTTAAAATTCTGTTTCCATGTAATCTCCACTTAATTTAATGTTTGTTGGGCTCAATTTGTTTGTTTTTTTTTTTTTTAAACTTGCATGGATTTGTTAAGCTAATTTTGACACAATTTTTAACACAAATATGTGCACATTTTGACCTTCAAGTTTGCATATGCGGTGAACGAAATGGATTAATCACATTATCATGTGCATACCCCACACGCGGGCCCGAACATATGCGTGCATTTTAGGACATTTTTTGGATTATGGATTAGTATGAAAGTGTGAAAGTGAGCTCGTAAATTTACTAACAGAATCTTTGCCCATTTGTGGAAACAATTGAGGGACGCTAGAATTGAAATATCTAATCTGTGAGATAAGGAAATTGTATATATTATTAAAACTTAATCTCCAATGTGGAAGGACTGCTCTGCAATGTCCTGAATTAGAACTGATATATTAAAGTGTGCTGCTCCACCAGATTCCATTGCACTCTCTGAGATCGTCTTGAGCTCTCGGGCTCTGGTTCGTCTCTTTTCACCTTCTTCCCCTTCTTCCATTAGCTGTTCTATAGCATTTTTAACTTGTTCTTTCTTCACGAGCACTCCAACTCTCTCCTCGTCTCCCCATCTAACTGGAAGCTCGACTCCTACTCGAATCCCAATCCTCAGGATTTCCACAATAAGTTTCTCATTGAAGAATTGTTCTGCAAACATAGGCCATGTTATCATTGGCACGCCAGAGCACACCCCTTCTATTGTTGAGTTCCAACCACAATGTGTTAAGAACCCTTTTATTGCAGGATGGGACAGAAGAAGAACTTGAGGGGCCCATCCTTTGATCAAAAGTCCCCTCCCTCCAATCCTCTCCTCAAATTTCTCCTCCGATAACCATTTCTCGAACTCTGGAAATCTTTCTCCCGTCTTTATTACCCAAACAAATGGATGTTTTGATGCTTCCAAACCTAGTCCGAGTTCTATTAGTTGCGATGGAACCAGACGACACTGGCTGCCAAGGCCCACGTAAAGAACAGTCTCCGGTTTCTTGGAATCAAGCCATTCCAAGAACTTTGTTTCATCAATTGAAGCTTTATTCCCTCTCTCAATCTTGTCCAAAATATTCCTGTTGCATAGAGAAACCGGGCCGATACACCATACCTTTTTGTTGATAGCATTTCTGTATTCTTCCACACAGCCATGCTCCAATTCTTGGAAAGTATTCACCACTACCCCATAAGCACTCGATTCGGCCTCTTGCATTTTGTCCCTAATATCATCCAAATCCGGCGAAGCAACAAATGCTCCAGGCAACTGAGCTTTTGTTATTTCAATCCGCATGGGAATTCCAGGAATCACAAAGGGTTCCAAATCAGATTTTACAGAAAGATGAGGTTTGTAAAGGTTCACATAATGGGAACTTAGGAGTGAAAAACAGCACGTCCCGTGAAAAACAATCCGTGGTACCTTGAACTTCTTGGCCGTTTGAGATGTCCACGAAAGGCACTTATCAGAAATTATGCACCTTGGAGGAAGATTATGTTGCTCTAAGTACTGTTCCAATGGATGTTGTAGCTTATTCAGCGCGAGGAAAAAGTTCCTTATTAGGTTCCTTGAGGGGACGCTATCAAGATTCTCACATCCCAGTGGCAATCCTACTTCTTGACAGGGAAACGGAATCTCTATTAGATCAATCTGCAACCCTGCAGCATGTGCGCGACGAATACCACTGGAAAACCTGTACGCGTTGTGTGGGGTGGTGACTAAGCTTGTCACCACTCCATGCTCAGCTAATAACCTGGCCATGTCTATCATGGGGATCATATGGCCTTGAGCCAACAACGGAACGAACACAAAGTGAAGTCTTCGCGGATTGGCTGCCATGAGTTCGGATAATTTTCTTGGATAAATTTTCCAGAAAGGAAGTAGAGAAAACAGAAAAGTAATTAACATTGGCCAACGATGTTGCCCCCAATTTTATATTAGTCAAAAGTGAAGATTTTTTATTCAAAATAAATTGCACAAATTTGAAATACATTATAAAAAATATAGATTTATAACAAAAAAATTTTAAAACAAGGAGCCAGCTCGGCACAGCCCGCTAAGCTTGAGCCGAACTGCTCGGCTCGGGTCCAAAAAAGCTCAGACCTGTTTTTCTCGAGCCGCGCCCGAGCTTTGAGTTTCGACTCGACTCGTTGACATGACTAGTTGCTAGTTTTCACTAGATTTGAAGGTGTAATTATTCTATGATTGGGACTAGGTTGGATAAAACTTCCGAACAGAACCGGATCGGATCGAACCAAACCGAACTTAGCGGTTCTTCATAAGTTAACTACCCAAACGAGTATTTGAATCGAGAACCGATGTGTTTGGGTCGGTTCTAGCCCAAGAACCGAAAAATCGAATCTAAATAATTTCTTTTATTTTTTCCATTGAATTAATTAAATTATTCTAATTTTTCTAAACAAATTAGTAAATTAATTAAATAAACTAACCAAGTCCAGCCAAATTAACTTTTTGTTAGCCCAACATTTGGGCCTTATCCTTCCACTTTCTATTCCAATTTCATTTGGTAAGCAGTACATCAACTCCCGTATAAACTCAAATCATTTGATAATTTTAAAACCTCCATAGTCGTCATTCCCAAATCGATTATGAACTTTGAAGATCCTTCATTTTATCGGAGGCGGAATTATTGATATGGATCATCAATATTTTAATATTAATATCTGTTTGTTGGTATTTGTATACATTGAATTAATCTTATTGGTTAGCTTGTTATTTAGATATTTTTAAATTGGGTTACGTAATTTGTAAAAAAAGTTATGAATGAATATGTCATTAGTTGTATTTATGTAGTGTTACTGTAAATGTTAAGAAATTTAATTATGGTATGAAATCGAACCGAACCCAAACGTTTACATTATTATATTTGGACCTGACGATTTCATTTATTAAATACCCGAAACTTTTGAGTCGGTTCGGTTCGGAAGAGAACTGAACCGAACCAAACCGACTCATGTCCAACCCTAATTGGGATAAAGGTAAATTTGGATATATTAAATATTGGTAAAGGTATTTGAAAGTAGAATTATCTCCAATTGATTAAATGAAATTTGGAAAATTTATTCATGTATCGAGAAATCAAGTTTTAGTGCTCATTTATTATATTCACAGTCACTCGGTATGGTAGTGGTTAAATTGATTATTTTGCATCATATTTCAGGTACTGACGAAAAGATTGAAAAAGCTTATCGACCTTCATAGCCTATAGCTTTCTTAAGTAAGTAGAAAAACTTATTTTTCAGAAATAAGTATTTACTAAAATTATAATAAATAAGAAGGTTACTTATTTCATATAGTTGAATTGACAGGATTTTCAGAATAAAATGGATTTTATTATTAGTTCTTTTAAAAGTTAAATTCAATTCAGATAAATTCTTTCGTTGGCATGTTATATTAGTATGTTTCAATGTATCTAATATTATTTTTAAAACCATCAGAAATTACCAAGATGATTTTACCCGCTCTACAGTGGTGTGGATGCGTTTTCACAGTGTATGCCCATTATAATGATTTTACTAGCTCTGCACTATTGTGAATGTGTTTTATAGTCTATGACCAGATTATAGCATTTGAGCAACTCTGCGAGCATATGACCAGAATTTCAAAATTACAGAATTTCGGAAGTGAATAGTTTTGTCATATATATCGGTATTGATCGATATATGAGTATTGGTATTTCGGGTACCTTTTTGGTGTGATTTTTCAGTATTATACAGCTTATCAGATTTCAAATTGTAAAATTTAGTTTATTCAGTTTACAAAGTAAAGACTT
The DNA here is from genome assembly GCA_903798325.1 of Fraxinus xanthoxyloides. Taxonomy (NCBI): domain Eukaryota; kingdom Viridiplantae; phylum Streptophyta; class Magnoliopsida; order Lamiales; family Oleaceae; genus Fraxinus; species Fraxinus xanthoxyloides. Next base: position 10,860 of record CAIGRL010147853.1, read on the forward strand.
CAACTTATAGTACTGTGAAAAGATATTTTCACTCATATTTACTGATATTAGATTTCTTATATCAATTATACCTTATAGTTGTTTATTCGGAATCAAGAGTAAAGAATTTTATTATTCTATTATGCTTTAGACTTAAAAGTATTATCAGATTTCAGATTTTTTTTAAAGTTGTAATAGTATAAGTAAGAGTTTTAAGAAAGTTTGCATAAATGGAAAAAATATACTTATTTGTGAAATTTTCGCTCACTGAATTACAAACTCATATATTTTGTCACCATTTTCCTTATCAGATAGAAGTTGGGTTGAGCAATGTTGGAGTCCGTTGATCCATTGAGTTGAGCCACACAGTGTCAATAGTTATATGACTCATTTTGTCAGTTTAAATAGTTCATATTTCTTTTAGGATACGCATCTTTTGTCAGAAAAGTTAATTTATAAATTCGTGTATTCATATCATAGGGTCGTTGCATATTTTGTATCTTTGTTGCTTTTGGGGACTTTTGTTTGTAAATAATAGTAAAGGTCGATTTACGAGTATTGTATTTTAAATAATTTGTGTTTTGAGTTGATGTACCTTATTTTAAATTATATATACATGTTTGAGGAAATTGATTATTGTTCAGGTGATTTTAGTCTATATTACAAATAAGACTTTGTCAAAATTTTTATAAAAGAATCACAGTCAAAGCAAGTCAAAGTTGCCTTGATGGTGGGTTCAGCACTTAGCTGGTATTTACCATCGGTGCACGACATGTGTCTGATCCACTAGGATGATTCGGGACGGATCATGTCTTTAGACATTTTGCATCTTTAGTCTCTTCGAGTCTTCTAAAGTTAGCTTGACTGGTTCTAAATTTGGAGTTTGGTTAGTGAAATACGTTGTAGTGGAGCCACAGTCGGTGCACTTTGCTGCAGTTTGAGAGGTCGAATTTGATCAAATCAATTCAAACGCGCACATCAGGTTGACTTCACATCCACTTATTCTTGTTGTGACTCGAGTCGTGATGTAGGTTGAAATAGATAGATCATAGATAGATAGTGGCTTACGTTTAATTATCCTGTCTTAAACTCTAACCCCACTTCATATAAGTATTATTATCCAATATTTATTTTAAATACTCGCTTAGTTAGGTTCAAAATTGACGAATTTGGAGTTGACATAGGATAACGAGTGTTAAGGATCACTTTCTTTTCAGGACTATTATTAAGCGTGATAATCGACTATTTGAGTAATGAAAATTGAAGGTTAGAAATTCAAATGATAAGAAAAATTAATTGGGTTCTTTTATACATTAGTTATAGGACGATCTATTACTAAACGCATACCAACGCGTGGGTTAGTAAAAGATAGATGATGTAGATGCTTGAATTCCAAGTCATAAAATTGGATGGATATATACAAAGTCACAAAAGGTGAGATTTTGATTTTTGCTAATGTGAACAAATTAGACGAAACTTCATTTTGGAGCATACCACATGCATTTGCTTGCCAATTCATGGGTCAATGCACGTGTCTCACGAAAATAAACCAAACCAGTTGTTTTTTATTCTTAAGTTTTGAACATCGAACAACATGGAACATGCAATATTAGGTATTGTGTTCTAATTGTTTGATGTTAATTGGAGTATATAAGTTTGACTAAGGTGAAGTTGTGACCTGTCATTAAATCATGAATGTGGAGCCAAGCTCAAATTCGAACAATAATTCCAACAATAATTAAGTGCCAGTAAAGCACTAGAATAGAATATGCTAAAATTTATAATGATTAATTTAGGATAAGTCTCCAACACATTAAACTCCTGTTTGATCGAGATTAAAATTAAATTTTTAGTAAATTTTGATAGAAATTGATGAAATGTAGGGTTAAAAAGTTCTGAGATCCGTGAAATATGTGACTAAAATTAATTATTAACTTTAACTTAGATTAAAATTTTAATTTTAATTCGTACTAAACATGGCTAAGTTTATAAGACAGTTCTACTTTTGGACTCGACCCTTAACCAGTATTCTAAAAAGCGTGTTTAGGCGGGAAGTTTGATGAAAGCGCTTTTCTTTGAGCCTAAGCAGGAATTAAGCGGTCAACAACAATGTTGATCGCTTAATGCTCGCCTAGGAACTTAATAGGGACGCCTATGCACGCCTTCGCCTTAGACCAGATTTTAAGGAGGCCCAATTTCCCCTCCCCTTTTTTTTAAAAAAAAAATAGAAACCACAGCCCAGAGTCCCAGACCCAGTAGCACATTATCCCTTAACTTCAAAAACTCCACTCTCCAGAAAATTGAGAAGACGGAAGAACGAGAAAAAAAGATGGAAAAACCACGCAATTTCTCCACACACCACACTGATTTGGGTATCAGCCATTAGGTATGTATAAAATATATGTTTTACATTGTATTTGTAATTTGAAGACATGTGATTCTCAGTGTTTTGTGGATTCTCAAAAAAATTTGGTTACAATTCTTCTTTTTCTTTATGATTTTCCTCAATCAATCAAATATTTTGGAATTTGGATAATAAATACATTGTACTGTAAATTTTATTATTCCAAACAAGACTCACAAGAGTCAAGATATTGTGCATTTGTGCTTCACAGTTCAGTGCTTGCTTTGTGTCTTTGCCTTGTCGTTTGGCATGTTTCCTTCTAGTGACTAGGCAAAGATGGACCATAGAAAGTGGGACTAGGCAAATGAATAATTACTTGAATATGTTATGCTACATTGAATGTACCTTTCTTTTTGTTTCTTTTTCCTTTTTGTTTTGTTTGTAGATACACACCAAGAAAATGAATAGACTTGACACTATGAGGATGAACAATCTTGTTTATATCCAATTTAATGCAAGGGTGATGAACAAGAAGAAGATGAATGCCAAATTACTAGCAAGTGATGCTATTAATGCACAATCTTGGATTGTATAGGGTTGTAATAATGAGGGTGAGGAGGAGAATGATATCTTATAACCTGCAAGAGGTACAAGAAATGATCAAAATGAAATAATGGAGCCCGAGAATGATGATTTTGTATCAGATGATACGGAGGGCAAATTGGATGAAGAAGAAGATATTGAATTG
>CAIGRL010147857.1:0-11515 GCA_903798325.1 Fraxinus xanthoxyloides
AATTAATTATTGATTTTGACATCAACCTGTTAAATTATTCCAAATATGGACGTAATCTCGCGAAGGAGAAAAGAAAACAAATGCTTCCCACATTTTTCTTTATTTAAATTTAACCATTTACGGGTGGTTGTTGACGAATTAAAACGATTATTAGATGTATGAAACTTGATTTTTTTTTTTATTAAATAAATCATAGTTCAACCTAATATAATATGAAGGATATTGGGTCGAGTCTCTTTTCAATTTTCCATAATAGACGATAGAGAAATGAGTCGGTAACACATTATATTGTCTTCGGTTACAATGATGAAAATAACTAGTCAATTATGTGTAGCCAAAAATGACAAGAAGTCATCGGTTTGCATATTCACTGGCTAGCATAAAGAACGTTATGACAAAGACTCTGTTTGGTCAGAATTAAAATCAAGTCAAACAATCAATATCAACCACATATTTTATAGGTTTCACAATTTTTCAACCCTACATTTTAAAATTTCTATCACGATTTACTAAAAATCTAATTTTAATTCCCACCAAACACCCTCAAAATATGTTTTCACTAGGAAATTATCTTAAAACGATTTTCTTCCAAAAGCTCTTCTAACAAAATAAAATATTTCGGCCATGTTTGATTGCACTTCAATTCAATGGAAGATGAAAATTAAATTCTATTTTTCACATTTTTGAATGTTTGACTGCACAAATTTTTCATGGAATTAGTTTTCCATCTTTCATCCACATGCTCACATTTTCTTGATTTTTGAGGAAAAATTTCTATGCATTTTTTAAATTTTTTTCGATAATGGAAATATATTTTATCCTCAATTGTAACAAATTATAACCCTTTAATAGACAATTTTTATGAAAAACAAGGCCAAACGAGCACCAAAAGATTCAAAATTTTAATATTTTTCAGTGAAAAATTATATCAATCAAATACAATTAATTGACAATTCTCAATAAAACAAGTTCTAAACAATTCAATTATCTGAAATTCATTTTCTTTTCGTTTAAATTCCATTCTTGCAATTAAACGGACATTATAAAAAAATTATTCAAAAATGTAGTAATTTAATGTTTACTGAAAGTGCACACTTATGCAGAGAGAGATGAAGAGCGTCCTTCCGCTTTCAATGCGATTATAAATGGAATCGTACTATAAAATAAAATGACAAAAAAATAAATAAATTATAAGTTTCTCTGTTTGGCCCTCATTCGTTAAAATTCATTTTCTGAAAATTAAAATTCACAATTTTTATTTACATTTTAACCATGCAATTCACTAACTTCATCAAAATCTACTAAAAATTTAATTTTTATTCACACTAAACATTGGCTAAATGAAATGGAAATGGGAAAGCATTGACTATCATAGGAAGTATTTGCGGAATTGCAGGTAACAAAGTTATCTTCGTCGGTGTTCCTTTACATCATAATGCGGCTTGGATGGCCCAGCAAGTGGGCCAAGTGCTTAGAAAGAGTCCAAAATAGCATGGGATATTTCATTTGAGGGCCCACTCCAAGTCTACTTCTTGGGACTTGGAAGTTTGACCTGGTGTTTTTAAAAATCAGATAAAAAACTAATATAAAACAACTAAATTTTCGTTTGGCCCCATTATTTGATATTATGCAATTGACCCCCACTACGTTTACAGTGCGCAACCACGGATCACGCCACCAAAAACAAACACACACACACACATCTAGGTAAATGGTGGGTCCCACAAATTTAAACTTGCATGCTTTTGATATTATTTTGACAATTGTGTTTAAACCACATTATTTTAAAAAAATGTATTTTGTAATAGTAGATGAATGGAAAATGTGTGTTTAAAAAAAGAAGGAAAATTATTGATGTAATGGAAAATATTATTTTATTGAAAAATGTATGATTAAAAATGAGTAGAAGAATGAGAATGAGAAATTTAATATGAGCCAAACAGGGGCTTAGAATCACTGAAAGCAAGAAATTAACAAATTGAAGTCCATATAAATACTGTATCCTTGAAATATATTAACCCTCTCACTATAAGTGCTTGATGGTATATTTCCTAGAATATAATTGAGATGTTAAGATTTGAAATTTCATCTTAAAATATCAACTTTATTAAGAGAAATAGCTCAAATCTTTATAAATTGGTCTATGTTTTCATCTTTATTCGATGTGAAATTCTATCTCTTAACATGTCATTTCAAGATGGTGGCTCCTTTGAGTTGACCAATCTTGAAATCCGTGTGCTCAATTTTTTTTAGTTTTAATTAATGGAGCCTGATCTCATGTTAAAATTTTGGGTTCTATATTAAAATATCAACCTTATTAAGAAGAGTAATACAAACTTTTATAAATTAGTCTATGTTTTTATTTATATTCGATCTAGGATTCTATCCTTTAACAAGAGAAACCTGTAAAAATTGAGTACTAAGTTTCTACATGGACTAACTGAACCTGATTCGAACTATCACCAAAGTCTTGGACACAAAATGAAAGATTTCGGACCAGAAAAGGAAAATTTCGAACAAGAGAAATGAGGCTTTTTACCTGTATTAGAGACTTCATGAATAACGAGTTACTTTCACATATTAACAAGTCATTACAGCCTATTAACCATACAAGTTTTAGACTTCTATGTGTCATGAGTTAAAGAAGTTATTGAAGTTGGAAAGGTAGTTGAAAAAAAAGATTAAACAAATTGGAAAAATAAAGGCAAAACATAAACCCTTTTCAGGGACCAATTTCAATTCGATATTCGTGTATGCAACTCGCCCTTGGACACATGATTAACGGTCCGAGTGCTAATTTGGTTCATGATTTGCTAACCCCTGCGTACACACGTGAAAAAAAAAATATATGCTAAACATGATTACATATTTCTAATTAAGCCATATATAACTAATCTTTGTTTTATTAATTTTTCTATATGGAATAAACTAAAATAGTTTTCCCATCAATAAATAAATTATCTTGGATTTTTTATTCACCTGAACATCATTTTTAACTAGTGTATAATTTTGATTTCCTCACATAGGGGAACGCGAATATACTTTTATCTTCCAAAACGAAGGAATGAATCTCACTCGATGTTATGCCAAAAACAACCCCATACAAGCCATTTTCCCATCATATATACGTGTAGGGGACCATACACGGGCACTTGAAACTTTACCGCATGCATATTCCAAAACTTCGTACAAAATGAAGGGTTGATAAGCAAAACCATGTAATCTTTATGCTCTTATTTTTTATTTTATTATTATTATTATATTTTTAAGCTTGTTTTAGGCTCTTTTAAACTATTTCTTTAGGATTTGAGGTAATGTAGGATTTGAGGTAAAGCATTACGTCCCTCTCCCTGTACTCCATGATTGCATGTACACACTGTACAGGATTTAAACCTAACACCCCCACCCAAATTCAATTCAAGGCCTTGTCTGGAGCAACTTTTCAGGATAGAAAAATCAATTTTTGGACCATTGCAAGCCAAAATCAGCCATCTTTATTAACTTTTGCTCTCACATTGGGTCCTAACTGACATTTAAATGGTCAAAAAAGTACTAATAATTGAGGAAAAAAGCTCCATCAAACAAAGTGCAAATATTATGATGCATCTCCATCATTTAGCGATGTCTTTTTAGATACTGCACAGTTAAAATTGAAATTTATTAACAATACCATGAGACTTGTTAGAGATCTCTTTGGAGCATGGATTGGACCATGTTGAAATCCAATACTGCTAGTGTATGGAGAAGTTGATATGCCTCATCCTTTTGAGCGTATGATTCAATATTCCACCTGGCTTCTAGCCTCTGCATTCTGCGCTGAAATGGAATTTCCAAGGCATGGTTCACTCGAGCACCCATTTTCATGTCAATTTTACCCAACATTTTTTTGAGGTTCATAGTTGTGAATTCTCTGGCCTCATTTAATATATTCTCCTCATTATATGCAACATGTGAAGCTTCATACAACCTTAACATTCCTTGTATATCCTGGGCCAGGCTTCCCTTGAAGTTGCCATTGTGGTCCTTGAAATTCTCGAAAATGTCTAAGCACAACATAAAAGACAGCTATTCAGGACCATAAATAGGAAAGATTCTTTAAGGAATATTGGGAGTCCAATGGACATAAGATTCTTAAACTAAGCACTTTGGCTGTTTCTTGAATCCTTCGTTTGTAATTGAGAAATATGTTACAAAATAAACACTAACTTTTGGCTTCATGAATCCTTCACTTGTAGGTTAGAATAGTGATATTTGCCACCATGATGATTCAACCTATGTGGCAACATCATGATATTAAATGATAAAAAATATTATCCATTATCATGATGATAAATATCGTTACTCTCTTATACTTTTATGTTTAGTATATATATTTGTAATACCATATATAAAGTTTCTTTTATTGATTCAAAAAGAAAAATTATGTGTGAGTGACTACGTACCTGCAGAAACCTCGTATCCATGTTGTCTAAGGAGAGTGAAGTAGAGAGCACAAGTATGAATACAATGGTCCATTTTCTTCATTACTTTTTCTGAACACATAATTCTGTCGAGGGCAGATTTTGTACTCTCTCTGAAACGGTATCCCAAGCCTAGACGTTGAATTTCATCAATTAATTGAAGCGTGTCCAATGGCTTCATACCTTCATCGGCAAGCATGTACTTCACTGCCTCCTCCAACTTCTGTATGCTTCTCTCCTTTGAAACTTCCTCCTGCATGCAAGACAAAAGATGTATAATAATTTATTGAAATTCTTGAGTTGTTCAAAGAGTACGATAATTAATTTTCACTTGTAGTTAGAAAAAAATTGCAGTACAAAGATTAATCAATAGTAATTGATTTTATATTTTGTTCATTAGTCTTGTACAGAGGACCGAATTTGTGTTTTACTTCTAAATGAGTTGCATCGTTTCATTTTGCCCCCGTTTCGTGGGATTAAAATTAGGTTTTTAATAAATTTTGATAAAAATTGATTAAATATGCTATTGTAAAGTTATGGGTCCCTGTAATATATGATTAATATTAATTATTGACTTTAATTTAAATTAAAACAAACATGAACTTTATTTCATTTTGAATTAACATATACGACATTCAAGTCAAAGTCTCACTGCCTAGGTAGTTTTCTTGGCAGCAAATAAATCAAATGAATTGAAATTTAAACAAGTCAATTACTCAAGTATTTTATTATATGGAAAAATGTACTAAGGAGTGAAATAAAAGAAGAAGGCAAAAAAAATAAAAAAAATAGAGCAATCTACCCCATGATCATCTCCCACAGATATCATGAACTCATGATTCCAAGAGCTCGGCTTGTAATAGCCAGAGGTTCTCTTAGTAATTGAGTATTCGATTTGTTTATTGGCAACACAACGTAGTTGCCACCTTTGTTCGACATTATAAATGGCTTCTCTCAAATTGTGTTTGGGAAGGATTTGAACAAAAGAGGAACCAAGAGGTAAGAGTTGGATAGTGTTTGCCATCTCGATACAACGGGGAAAACAATTCTTGTTATATGTTTATGCCCGTTGTCTTTGCGTAGGAATATATATAAGCACGGTGCATGTATTTTTTTAATAATATTTTATACGTCGTACTGGAAAAAGAGACAAATTATATACATATTATCTTTATTTTGTTTTTCATATTTTCAATTACTAGAGTCTTCCATCAAAGACACAACTATTGTTCAAAACACGTTTACTATTCAAACCTTAAAACTGTAAGAAACTAATCGATCCTTACCACAAATAATTGTATTTATTATCTGAACATAGAAGACTCCTAGGAGGAAAATTATTAAATTACACATCAACATTTTACATATTGATTGGTATCATGTTTTGGAGACTCCAGCTCGTTCACATTTTTGAACCACAAAATAAAAGTGTCTTATCTTCACAGGTTTTAAGTAAAGATCAATGGAAGCTATTAAACCACTTGTCCCATAAGATATTGGGTCAAATCAATTAGTGGAGTACTTATTTCGTGCTAAGGTTGTAATTTCACGCCTCATATGTAGTGATGGCAAAAAAATCCGTCCTGCCCCGAATGGGACTAGAAAAACCCGGTCCAACAGGTTGGTGGGGCGGGACGGGGCACGGAGGGAGTGTCCCGTCTCGAAGCGCTCCGAACCCGTCCCGTGAAGAATTAAAAAAAAAATTAATTACAAATTTAAAAAAAAAAATACTGCTTGCAAAGGAATCTATTCATTTACATTCTGACACTTGGAACCTTCATAAATTGGTGAGATAGAAACTCGAAAACATTCATCAGTAGGTTGAATAGCACGTTAAATTAAAAACTCATACCATTTATTGTTTATGTTATGTTTTGTTTTATGACTCAAGATTCATGTGATTTTGGAAGTTTGATTTATGAAGGAAGTCCAAATAATTTTGATCTAGAACTTCGATTTGATAAGAGATCAATTTTATCATGTTTGATTTAGAGGAGGCAATCGAGTCAAGCGGCTCGTTGGCTCGTACTGTTCACACCCACAAGCAGTTTTTGTATTTGTTTTCTCCATATTTATCGAATAAAATACTATGTTCCTCTGCCAATAAATAATTTTGCCTTTTACCTTGTTGTTTGTTTGTGATAATATACTTCATATCGTGTCATATATATTATCTCGATTTTTTTTTATATCCCAACATAAAGAAGTGTTTTGGACGCATTGGAACAAAAACGAGGGCACTGGGACGTGGCAACACGGTGCTTACAACCCGAAGAAGAATAGAAGGCGCCAACCTCTGAGAGTCGAGGAGCCGGCAGAAACACTGCGACGCCGAGCTGGTGGCGCGGCAGCGGCAAGAATTTTAATCTTGTTTGTTTTGTAATAGTTAATGAATAAGAAGATAAAATATATGATGCAAACAAAGACGCGAATTTGTGTAAAAGTCTAAAATGAGTCTGTTATACTCAATTTTCAAAAAAAGTAGTTATTGAGTGAACATAGAAAATTCCTGGGTGGAAAAAAAATTCAAATCACACATTCAAAATATCATATTGTCATTACATATAGGTAGAATGTTCTGGACTCCATTTCGTTCTCGACGGATGACATGCAAGGGTAACAACAAAAACACCGTCTTATTTATTTTTTTTTTTTAACATCTACTGAAAGTCTAATAATTACAAATACTTGGTGCAAATGAATTTGCACATTTTGATCATTTAAGATCAACTCATTTAAAAGCAAGCGTTAAAAAAGATTATATTTGTTTATTTGTATTTTATTTCCTTTTGCAAGTCGACTCATTTTTCACAATCCAACACTGAGCTTTTTAAAGAGGTTAAAAGGAAACTCGAAAGCATTACTTTGGCATGCTCAAATAGCAAGTTGAATCACAAAGTAACTCATACCAACTATTGTGAAAGGATAAGAAGATAAAACATACACATACAATGATGAGACAAACAGATTTCATGATAAAAAGGAAGATAAGAATATTCAATTTTCTAAGTAGTAGTTATTGTTTTGAACATATAAAAGTCCTAGAAATAAAATTAATTAAATCACACATTCGAACATTCTATTGTTATTATATTGAGAATCTGCAAGTTCACTAAACATGAGCTTTGATAACTATGGATAACATGCAAGGGAAACAAGGTCAAAGAGAAGCTACCAAACTCCACTTGTCCGAGGAAGTTTTATTATTTTCACCAATACGATTCATCCATCTTCACATGCGCCAAAAGTCCAACAATAAGATGATGGAAATGGGGAACTTCGCTTGTTCTAGATAGAGATCTAAAAATAAGATATTTTGATGTGCATATTCAACACAACCAACAAAATTTAAGATAAGAATAATCCACAGTTTTGGGTCCACATAGATTCATGCACTCTAAAATTTAGAGAACTAATACGACTCCTATTAACCAGATATACTGCAGTTTTGAAAGACCACAACTCAACAATATGAATCTGACTCTATTTAGGATAGTATTAATCATTCTATCAGAAATTTCATTTTGTTGAGGTGTATAAGTCTGCTCTACGTCTTAAAATACCACATCGTTTACAAAACTCGTTAAATTTATAATCATAGAATTCTAGGCCATTAAAATAGTTGTAGACAAGCTCAAAATTGGTTTTGTTTAAAGGAAATAAAGATTACATCTCTTTGGGGTAATATCAATTCATATCCCCTAAAGATTTTAATTTGTCCCTCATCAATTTTAATGCCAAACTCCATAACATCTAACACTCCTAGAACTACCAAATTTCTTTTTAGTTCAGGAACATATCTATTAATTTCAAGTCGTAGAATGTTACTAATTTTATGCAACAATTTTATTGTTCCCATTTCACCAAGTTTGGTAGTCATTATTTTTCATTATAACTTGTCCTACATCCATTTTCTCAAAATTTAAAAATTAGCTTCTATTTGGTCTCATATGTAAAGAACATCCTAAATCAAGAATGAATTCATTCTTGATTTAGGTTCTTTTCCATATTAAGAAGCACAACCGAATTGTTAGTTCCCTCATCATAGCTAAAATTGTATTCCCCTCATCATTTTCTTATCTTTTAACTGATATTGCTTCTTATGTCAATCATTAATGAAACGTCCCAGTTTTTCACAAAGTAGTCCTAAGGACGCAATATACACCGTCCTAAACTCTCAGAATTTCATGAGACTCAAGATCTCAGTATCAAGAGAATGTTAATATAGGTCAAATCTAGGTGTTCTAACAGAATAATCAATGAAACGCGAAGGATGTAAAAAAAATTCAAATTTCCATACAATACAGTCTCACACAGTGACTAAACAACAGTTAAAATACAAAAAATAATTACCAACTTGCAATCAAAATTCAACACTTCAAATAAGGCAAATAATTCATAAATTTCTAGTACAAGCAATGTTACCCCTTATTATAACCTCAATCATAATGTCACCCCACACAATGACGTGCTAATGCTAAAATTTAAATTGGGATAAGCCAATATACTAATAACACCAAAATGTCAAGAACAAAATGCATGAAGACAACATCGCCGGAAAGTTTTTAATGCGCCCCCACGCACCGTCCACACTCTCTACGCATCGCAGCCATGCGCCCAACTGCTTGGACCGTCTTTGCCCGTACATCACGCCAATGGTCTCCATTTGTCCAACAAGTGAGTGGTCTGTCCGGAAATCGAGAAAACAACCTCAAGTTGTTCACATTTTTCGGACAGTTTTTCGATCTATTTTTTTGCTTCATTTTTGCCACTTTTTTTTTTATCAGTTTTTATTAGTTTTTCTGCCACTTTTCTAATTGGAAGCTTGCTCCAAGAATTTTCAAAATGGTTATTTTCAGGCTCAATTATACGTTACATTTCTCTACCAAATAATCAATTCAAACGACTCCAACCCACAACCAATATATTCACCTTGGTTACTCAATCTTACCCACGAAGGACAAAATAATAGTGATGATTTATAAGCCACGAAGGCACAAGAAAAATAATGGAAGAAACACAAGATGAAAGCCAAAAGAAAAGATTAAGTAGCCGAATTTTTCTTCACTATTGCAGCCGATTTTTGGCAGAAGAAGTCAACCATATTTTCTTCTTGTTTCTCACACAAAATGACACATTTTATGGCTAGAGTAAAGATGTCACATATATAGGTTAGTTTAGGCTTTAGTTGGACCAATAAAAAACTTAAATGTGCAAAGACTCAAAGTCATCCAAGAGGTAATATATACGGGTTGTGAGCAACATTAACTGCTTAAGCTACTTCCAACGGCTCACTTTTTTCTGGACAAGCCTTTAGAATTGGTTATTGATAACAATTTAATACAGCGTCTACATCATAACCGGGATTCATTGGTATCAAAACCCGACAATTATATTTCGTTAGTAAAAAACATGTGTATACAAATACGGAAAGAGTAAAGAATTATTGAAACCAATGATATGTGCATAATAATTAGTAAATCACGACTTACTCAAACGTAGAAGTTTCTATAAGAAGATAAAATAAAGCGGGGTATGTGAATGCAAATTTTCTTAAAATGGATTTCACCTCCCTCAAATGTTGCTAACGTGATTAAATGGAAGTTCATCTCCCAAGATACACCATTTTTTTTCAAAACTAATATAGTACAATCTTAATTTTGTCGGGTTAACCAATGCTTGACCATAATCTTTTAGAATAGAAGATGTCGAATACTAAATATCGAACACGACACTCAAAAATAATATAGAATTATTTTGACAGAATTGGGAGAGATAAAGAATTAGTAATCAATTATTTGGAATTGATTTGGAGTGAACAAAATGAAATTAGGAGAGCCCAATGTATAGATTTCCATGTATTTCTTCGAATGGTCGCATATTTTGGAAAAATTATTATATTGCTCCATTTCATATTTAATGATGTAGATTGCATCCTCTTAAAACATGATGATTTTTCATCATGCACATTTTTGAATAATCACACCCATTTTGAAACAACATAACTCTTTGGTTTTCACTTTTTTCACTCTAAATCAATTTCATATAATTGATTTCTAATTCTTCCCTTCTTAAATTATGTCAAAATAATGTTCAAATTATTTTTGAGTCACTTATTCGATATATAGCATAGATATCTTTCATTTTAAAAGAGTACCGTCAAATGTTGGTTCACCTAACAAAATTAATATTTTGATAATTTTATTTTTTGAAGAAGTATTGTATTTTGAGAGACAGACTTTCATTTGATCATATTCTACTGAGAGCAATCAACTTGTAAAAAAATAAAAGAAAAAACCTCAAGATTTAATGTGAGACTACGTCTTCTTTGTCGCTGCAGTAATTCACTATGTCAAAAGAAAGGTTTAGAAGAAAAAATTGAATATGTGACTTCTCTATCCTCTCTTTGTCTCTCCATCTCTCTATTTGATGGATGATCAAAAAACCTAATAAGAGCTTCCCTATTTATAAGATAAAATATGGCAAAACCTAATTTTACAAGAATTTCTATTCTTTAATGGAATTTTACAAGATTAGACTCCTTAACTTGATAATAAGTAGGACTCCAATTCAAATATAAATTTCTAAACAATCATTAATGGATTAGGCTCCACAACTAAACAAAACAAAGATATGCAAAGTGTTCCTGAATACAACAAAACCAAATCAGTGCACTTTTTGAACGAATAGATCTAAGATCACTCAGTTCTTCATCATCTTGCACTAGGTAAGAAACCGAAGAATCAGAAAGGAATAGAAGATTAGGGTTCTCAAATGAGGGTTTCAAGAGGGAAAACTATATCCAAGTCTCTCAAAAGTCACGCTTACAATTAATACATCTCAAGCCATATGAACATATTAAGTCAATAGAAGAATCAAGAAGTAGATCTAATAAAATTCGGAAGTTCACGTGTGGTTTTCAAACAAACCCTCTACTTAAAGAAATCATGTTCTATAAAACCCGCTTTTGTAACAATTTTGGTATCACAAATATCACACATTCACATCACAACACAATTTAATTAATTTTGAGTATGTTGGCTTTGAACCCGGTA
>CAIGRL010147878.1:0-13611 GCA_903798325.1 Fraxinus xanthoxyloides
TTGTTTGTACTAAAACATATTATGTATTTCTTTCATTGTTTGTACTAAAACATATTATGTATTTGTGCAGATTCTCCCGAATATTTTTGTGGAAGCGTACAAACACGAACTCTCCAATGTTGTCAAACTCACTGATCGTGTTGGAGGTGTTTGGCATGTGAGATTGGTGGAGGAGGGAGTGACACTTTGGCTCGATCGTGGCTGGGATAAGTTTTTTCAGGACCACTCCATTGAATATGGATATTGTATAGTCTTTAAATACAGAGGGAACTCAAGCTTCAAAGTTCATATATTTGACTGGACAGCCACCGAGCTTCACTATCCATTTTATAACAGTCGTAATTTTAAAGAAACCAATTATCATCCGAGGAATTCTATACCTGAAAGAGAAGAGCAAAGTGATGACCACTCTGTTACAATTCTAGATTCCCTTCCTACAGGACTAGTGGCCTCCCCTTTGAGAAGTGTTGCTCCAAATGGACGTGTGGTTCAGTCAAGACGTGGTAAAGGACACAATCATGAAAATATTCACTCTTCTTTTTTCAACTGAAATCGCCAAAATTCCAGCAAGTTTTATTTATTTTCGTATGTTTCTCGAAATGATTTCTTTGTATGTGAATTGTTGATTTTAGATGAAAAGCGATCATATCGTGGTAGAAAAAGGGACTTGGGAAAGAAGGCCGTACACAATGCAGGAACAATTCTGCTTCCATATCCTTCTTTCACAGTCGAAATGAAATCTAACCTGACTCCACAATGGGTATTGGTATGCTCTTGAGCTTTACATTACTTGTTTTTATTAATTGTAATAGTAAATTTCGTTGTTTTCTTGACTTCGTGATTCAGCTATAACTTCGTTAGACCCCTAACATGGTGCAACATTTTTTTGTTTCTGAAGTACGTGCCAGCTCAATTTGCTAAGGAGTATCTGCCAAATTTTTCGGGACATATTGAACTTCATGATTCTAATGGTAAGAAGTGGCCAGTTAATGTCAGTATAAGACATGGTTTGGTGCGTTACTTATCTTGGGCGGCATTTGCAAAAGCTAAAAAAATCAAGGTCGGAGACCTGTGTGTGTTCGAACTAATTCACAGCAATGAACCTGCTGTGCTGAAGGTCTCAATACATCGCAAGACAAGCTGAGTGCTGAAACAAATATGAATCATCAGCTTGGGAATGATTTTCAACTAGGGACAAATTAGTTTTACTTTGATTAATCCCCCACCCCCTTCCCTTTTTGTGTTTTGAGAGAAGCAAACTTTGTGACTAATAAAAAATTGTAAAGAGTTGAAGACAATTATAATTCACTTGAAGGAATGTTTGTTATGGCTCTACTCTTCTACATGCTTTTTCAAATTAAGCTTCAAAAAATGACAGTAGTATAGTTTGAATCTCAATGTCTTAGATGATTCATACTTAATATTCCACCTTGTCCGGACTCCAAAAAAAAAAAATTTAAGCATTAAAATGAGTATTTGAGTTGATCGACTCAATAAACTTATGCTAAAGGTTTCTATATTTTGGAATACGAGCACAGGCACGAAGTTCTGGGTTGAGATTGTATAATCCAAACGTGGTGGAAAACTGTTGGTGCAGAACTAAGAAACAGCCAGTTGGGAGCTTTGATTCGGCTACCCTTCGATCATTGGGTGGTACAGATGATATTCTGCATTTGCTGAAAATGAGTGTCAATGACATAGGTGAGGTATGCGAGGCAATAAAGTTTAGAAAAATGTTAGATGAAATAATGGTTAACATAGCATTTGACAAAATTGTCAAATGGCGACTCCCTATTGGGTGGGTGCCTGCTACCGTTCCCGTTTTGTACACAGTACACATTTCAAAAATGGACAGTACAAGAGACGCTTCGTGTCCGAATTTATTTATTTTTTTTCGTTTTTCATATAGAGTTTCCAAGTGTCGTATCACATTTTCAGTTTCTTTTTCGGTGCAACCTAACTCGCTTCAGCTGGCGCCCCCTACAGGCAAGACGGAAGATGGGGGAGGGGACACTGATCTTTACACTGGACATGGGATTAAATGCTACATGGTTGGGCATGGCCTTGGAAATAGTAATCCCTATCTTGACTGTGCAGGACAGGACTGGTTGTAAAGAGAAGAATATGTCTCTGTCTTCAATTAAGGTCTTAATTGAGCTTCTGAATGTAGTTAAAAGCAAGAACCTTGCTTGAAAGACTAACCTTACCTTCAAAAACATTATTTCTTTTGCTTTAATATCTCAATATCAGCAGTACTGTAATCAATACACTATTTATTCTGTTGTTTTATATATACAGAAACCTCACCAGCACCAAGAGCCATAGAGAGCGCTCTTATTTCATTGCTTTTGCGGGCTTTGAAAGGAGAGACTTCTACTAATAATGTCTCTTTTTCTTAGAAGTCCGGAAATATGCTTAGATGATCCGGGTCTTGTATTGGGTGGTAACCCTGAAAAGGCCTAGATAATATAGTATTAAAAACAAGATTCCACAAAATACAAACGATTAGATCAGAAAGTAAACTTGCAAAAAATAAAAATTGAATACAAGAGATTTATTTCGACTTAAGACCCGAAGGTTCGGTGACCACTTCTAATGCCTACATCCCCCATTGAACATCCGAAAATGGCCCAAAAATGGCGACAAAGGTTACAGATTGTTTCAACACGAGAGAAGTACACGATACTTATCTCTTCAACAAAAAATGCAAATCTACAAAGAATCACTCAAAAAACTTCAACTTGCCTACTGGAAATCACAACTATAAGAAACCCCTTATTCTTACAATAATCACTAAGAAAATATATAGATTTCAGAGGCTAAAGTGTAATGGTCTCAATTTTACAAGTTCATCAAGAGAGATGAAAACCCACATATCAAACCTAATCGTAAGAAGAAGAAACGAAAAAATTTCTTTCAGAAGAACCCAGAAGTCAGAAGAAGAAAAACAATTGATCGTAAATGGTACTGTGCGTGTATATGCATCTCTCGTCAATAATGTCAAAATCAAGGGCCATGATTATGACACGTGTTTCCATCTCATAAAAAATGTTAAAACTTATAAAATAGTGTTCAACAAAATACAACTTTGGCCAAATTCCGGGAGCACATCATAGATCACAAGATCAACCTCTACAATCTCCACCTTGCTACTAGAAATTTGGGACAATAAGTATAGCCAGAAGCAAATATCAACAATTTGATATTCATTTGCTTTAAGTATCTATTTATGCATCACAAAGTATCAATAGATAATAACTTCAAACAATTATGAAATTTGTTTAAAAGTATTATTTTAGTTCCTATGTCTCGAGGGTTAAATTGGATAGAAACCTTACCAATTTTCAGAATTCCTATTGATATATATCTCTAGTAAAATGATATTTAATGTCTATGGGTTTTGTCATATCATGAAACATGGGATTTTACTCAAATGTATAGAACTTTGGTAATCTGAGTACATATTTTCATTTTCATCAACAAAACCAAGTTCACTCATCAATCTACTTAACCAAATTCCTTACTTAATAGCATCATAAGGAGCAACGTATTCTGTTTCAATTGAAGACTAAGCCACAACCTTTTGCAATTGAGATTTCCAACTTATTGCAGTATCACAAAAAGTAAAAGAAATAAGTTAGTTGAGGTAGACTTCCTATTATCTCTATCTCCAACAAAATTAGAATCAGTAAACCTCTTCAAAGTTATCCCCTTTATTCACGTTAAGCACAAGACCTAAATTATAGGTTCCTTTCAAGTATCTTTACAGCCATTTTAAAGCATTCCAATGTTCTTCCCCCGATTTACTCATGAATCTACTAAGTATGATAATACTAAGATCAAATATTGTGCATACCATTAGATACATAACAAATCCAATCACATTTGCATATGAAATTTTAGACATTCTAGCAAATTCTTCATTAGTTGTAGAATAGAACTTAGATGAAAGTTTAAAATGGTTTGAAAGAGGTAATGTGACAGGTTTACAGTCAGACATATTGATCTTTTTCAAAACTATAATCACATAATAATGTTGATGCAAGAATAACTGATATTTTTCTTTATTTCTTAGAATCTGTATGCCAAGGTTCTTTTTCGCAGAATCAAGATCATTCATGTCAAATTCATATTTCGATTTCTGTTTAATATCATCAATTTTAGACTTATTACAACTAGCAAGTAACGTGTCATCAACATAAATCACCAAATACAAAGAATTTTTACCTCATTTATCTTTATAGTAGAAGCAAGCATCATAGTTGCTTTGAAAACCACGTTTCAATACAAATGTATCAAACATTTTATGCTATTGCTTTAGGGCTTGTTTTAACCCATATAGTGATTTCTTTAATAAACAAGCTACATTTTCACAGTCTCCTTCAATAAAACCAACATGTCATTTCATATAAAATTTTCATCTAAATCACCATACAGAAAAATAGTTTTTACATCTAATTGATCAAGTTCCAATCTAAATTGAACAACAAATGCAAGAATGCATCTAATAGTGGTATCTTTAACAATGGGGGAAACATTTCAGTATTATCAATACCTTCCTTTTGTGTGAACATTTAGCTACAAGTCTAGCTTTATACCTAATGCTATTATTCCTCCCTTCATCTTATTTTATCTTATAAATCCACCGACAGTCAATTAGCTTATAGTCTTTAGGTCTCTGAACCAATTCCTAAGTTTTATTTTTAAAAAGTGAAAGCATTTCATCTTTCATTCCAGTTTTTAGCATCTTTGCAATTAATACAATCATCATAGGAGTTAGGTTCATTTTCAAACTGGTCTTGATAAGTAAACAATGAAACAAAATCATCACAGTCAAACCTAGCTGGAAGTCCGATCTGCATTCTATCTTAATCTCTTGTGAGTTGATATTTATCAAGAGGGAGAGTTACAAGATCAGATTAATTTTGAACTTCAATTTCTTGATTGTTTCCATTTTCAGTTGAAATATTATTTTCATCAAAATTAGATTCATCAACAGCAAATACATGAGTTTCTCTTTCATTTAGAAGAGACTCCACCTTAATTTGAACATCTTTTTCAACCAAGTTATTTTCTTTTCCTTCCAAACATGACATAATAGATTCATTAAAAATAACATCTCTTCTAACGATCACCCTATAACATTTTTCACTTTTAACCCATAGGCTATGGCCTTTAAAATTTTCACCATGACCTAAGAAAATATATTTAAGTGATCTAGGTTTCAATTTACCAATATTTTGATAAGCATATGCAGTACAACCAAACACTTTCAGGTGGTAATAGTTAATAGCACTTTTAGAGCAAATAAATTCATGAACTTAAAAATTCAAAGCATGGTAGGGGTTCTATTTACAAGATAAGCAGCAATTTTTACAGCTTCACCCCAAAACGATTTAGGTAAACCAGAACTTATAAGCACGCATCTTACCTTATTTAATAAAGTTCTATTCATTCTTTTTGCTATGCCATTTTGTTGAGGTTTATATGCAAGAGTTCTATGTCTTAGTATGCCATACTTCGTACAGCAGTCATTGAATTCATAATTGCAAAATTCTAAACCAATGTCAGTTCTTAGGATTTTTACCTTATGATTGGTTTGGTTTTCGATTTGTGTTTTTCAATGTTTAAAAACAGAAAAGGTTTCATCTTTTGATTTCAATAAGAATACACGCATATTTTTTTTAGGAAAATGATCAATAATCAAAAGATAATACCTAAAACTAGTCAAAGTAGACACAGAAGTAAAACCCCCATAGATCAGCATGCACACATTCAAGTATTTGTTTGGATTTATAAATTTCAGGTAAGAAAGGTAACTTGACTTGATTGCCTATCACACATTGTTCACAAGAACCAATATCACCAAGATTTCGATTTTCAAAAATTCCTTTATTTTGTAAATACTTTGAACTTTTATTGCCAATGTGGCCAAGTTTTCATGCCATAATTTTGCCAAATTAAAATTTTCAGTTAAAGCAGCTACAGTCAAACCAAATAAAGGTTTTAACTTTCAAAAAATAGAGACCATGTTTCTTAGGGGTACTAATAATCAAATCAGCGCCCCTAAGAATTTAATTATGTACTTGACCCAGTTTTATGTCAAACTCCATTTAATCCAACATGCCTAGAGACACAAGATTCTTCTCTAACTCATGAACATATCTAGTTCCTTTCAGAAATAGAACGTTATCATTTTCAAGCATAGTTTAATCGTTCCTATGCCATTTATTTTACAGGTCATAATATCTCCCATTATTACTTACCTCCCCAATAATTTTTTCAAATTCAAGAAAACAGTTGTTATTTGGGCACATATGAAAAGAACAACCTGAATCAAGTATTCATTCATCACTTAACTTCTTTTCAATATTAGCAAGGACTAGCCCATCTTCTAGCTATATCTTTATTACAAACTAAGGCATCATTCTCATCATCCGATTTCTTTTCTTTGATTAATTTTTTTTTATTATAACAGTCTTTAATAAAATGACACATTTTTTCACAATAATAGCATTTCTTGCATTTTACCTTATTTTCGGATTCATTCTTATTGTTCCACTTATTCTTATTTTCATTTGAGGTCTTTGAATGAAAATTGTGTTTACTAAATCATTTTTCCTTTGCTAACAGATTGTCTCCACTATGACTTTTTTTATTCAGATTTAATTTTCAAGAGCCTTATTTCTTAGAGCACTAATGATTTTATCAGTAGTGGTCTCAGCTCTACCATATTCAAGAGCAGCCTTAATGTCCCTATATTTTGTCACTAATGGAGTTTAACAAAACCACATCTAGCTTATCTTTTGAAAGTTTTTCATCACAATTGACTAGGTCTTGGGTCAATTTGTAAACCTATTCAAGTTTTCATCTAAGTCCATTGCAGGAAAAAGAAAATAATTGTTTTAACATATAGCATTTGTTTGTTATAGTCTTAGTCACATAGTTAACGTGAAGCTTAGTCCACAGTTCAGAAGCAACTTGGTTTCATGAATAGCCCTTATCACATTATCAGACAAGTACAAGAAAATAGTACTTCAGGCAACCTCTTCAAGTTCAGTTTTCTTTGCAAGAGGCAAGTCCACAAGCCAACTATCATCTAGAGCTCTAACACATCTCATTTGCATTAGAATTGACTTCAATTTTTTACTCCACATATTAGAATCACCCTTCCATCAAACCATGAAACTATAAATTTAGCAGAAGCCATTTATTTATTAAAAGGTGATACACACAAAATGAAAACTGTAAGGCATAGACAGTCAGTTACAAATCACAATAGTACACTTAGTAATACAAGAATTTCAAGTTTCAATCAGAGTCAAGGAACATGCAGAGCAAACATAGATAAAGAACACATTAAAGAGATCGTAATTCTATGTATCAAAGATCTCTCCAGCTAGATCCTCCAGACACACACTCGTACTGGATTTATCACAAATCTCCAAGACCTCGTTTGAGCCTTTGGACAAAGATTAATCTCCAAGGGGTTTAATGCATTGTAAATCAAGGGAAAAATCAAGAAATCCTAATTTTTTAAAAGATGTTTTACAAAAATTAAAAGATCTCACCCAACGAGTATATAAAAACTCGATATCTTTAAGATTTTCCTAACATCGGTTCCAAAAAAAATTTAGATTTGCAATAGATCTATCCATTTCTGCAAAGATCTAGGTATCTTGTTTTTAGTCCTTGCTCTGATATACTAAAAAGGCCTAAATAACCCGATATTAAAAACAAGATTCCACAAAACACAAACGATCAGAAAGTAAACTTGCAGAAAAAGAAATTTATTTCGGCCTAACCTCAGAGATTCGATAACCACTTCTAACACCTACATCCCCTATTGAGCATCCAAAAATTGGATATTCACTCAATTGCACTTTATAGCGCAAAAAAAAAAAGGCAACAAAGGTTACAGATCGTTTCTTCAAGAAAGAAGTACAAGACGCTTATCTCTTCAACAATAACTGTAAATCTACAAAGAATGACTCAAAAGATTTCAAGTCGCCTACTGAAAATCACAACTATTGGAAACCCCTTATTCTTACAGTAATTACTCAGAAGATGCACAGATTTCAGAGGCGAAAGTGTAATGATCTCAGTTTTACAAATTCATCAAGAGAGATGAAAATCCACATATCAAACCCTAATCGTAAGAAGAAGTAAGGGAAAAAAAATCTTTCAAAAGAACCCTGAAATCATAAAAGGAAAAACAACTGCCCGTAAATGGTATTCTGTGTATATGTATCTCTAATCAATAATACCAAAATCAAAGGCCAAGATTAGGACAAGTGTCGCCATCTCATAAAAAAGTTCCAACTTATAAAAGAGTGTTCCGTAAAATACAACTTTGACCAAATTTTGGGAACCAGATCATATGTTCAAGCCTCAACAATATTGATTTTGTCATCGCAGTAAAAATGTAGGAATAGCCAACTCAGTTATACTGTTGAATTTAGAGCACTTTTAGTTGAACCAAGATGTATTTTAGATTCTCTGTCGGTTTTCTGAAACGGAAGACTCCAAGCATTGTTCTAGTATGTTCGGATCATGCTTTAGGAAGATTTTTTTTATCTGCATTTCAACTTTTGAAGTTGCGATACAGATTTCTTCGTTTTTATCTACCTCTATTCTATGGTGAACTGGAACTTCTTGACATGGGAATAGCAGACTTCTTGTCACTATTAATCCCAATAGCCTTTTTCTTCATTCGGATTTTTCGTAACTTGACCAAAATCTAAAATAGGGTCGTCAAATTTACTGTGTTTTTGTGCAGAACTCCCAGACAAATATGTTGAAGAATTCGGGCAAGGCTCTCAGATGTTGTCACACTTGCTGATCGTATTGCGGGTGTTTGGGGTGTGAGACTGGAAGAGGAATAGACAATATGGCTTCATCAGACTGGGTTTCGTGAGGACTACTCCATCAGTATGGCTATTTTATATTCTTTAAATATAGGGGGAACTTAAGCTTCAAAGTCCATATATTTGACATGATAGCCACTGAGGTTCACTATCCAGCATATGATATACGTAATTTTGAAGAAATGAATCTCCATCCAGGGTATTCTACCCCCGAAGGGCAAGAAGAAAGTGATGACTACTCTATTAAAATCCTAGATTCCCTCCCATCTAAACTGGTGGCATGCTCTTTCGAGATGTCCAACTCTACTTCAAAGTGTGTTTTGGTAAGACATGGTATAGGACATGATTGTCAAAACCTTCAAAGTCTGTCTTCAATTGAATTTGCCAATATTCAATTAAATCTTATTAGGTTTTTAGTATTGGCGATTCTGTGGACAAAAAGACTAATTTGTAACATATTGTAAACGTCAAGGACTTAGGGTGCAATTTGTATAAATTGGGTTATGAGGTCTAGGATTCACGCATGAAAAGAGGAGAATTACAGCGCCACATTTTCGCTAGCCTATCGCTTGAACACTGCTCGAGCGACAAAAACAGAATATGTGTTGCCCGCCATCGTTGAGCTCTTGCTTGAGCAAAAGATCGTCCGAAAGACCTAATAGCTGTTTTAAAAGTATTTTTTCCGACTCATTCAACCTAGTTACTCTCTCCTATAAATATCAAAGTCATTGGATGAAATTTTAAGGTGGTTTTCATTATTTTCATTGCCTCATCTTTCTCTCTAAAGATCAACATATTATTTCATTGTGATTCGTCTTTTCTTCTTGAGATCATAACCACCTATTTGAGAAAACATCATATTAAAGAATCTAAGATACCTACTTCCTAAACATATTTAAGAAGGCACTTTTTCAGTCGGACTTCAGAAGTTCTGGAGGTTGAGAGAGGTTAGACTGTAAGCACAGGAAAAGTACAAGAATTAGAGATTCTTGGAAATTCACTATGAAGAGACAATTGTAGAAGATTAGAAAGCTGGAAGGAGACAACGGATCTTGGAAGCTACATGAGGTAGATTGGGAAGTCTAGCAGGTTGGCTAGATAGTATCTACGGTAGCAGATCGTAAGTCTGGAAGAAACAACAGATATTGGAGATTACAGGAATTACAATAGCGAGAACTAGTAGAGTTCACTAAGTTGGAAACAGAATGTAATCCATATTGTCTATAGTGAAGGTAACTAACTTGGTCCCAGAGTTTTTACTCAGTTGAGTTTCTCCGTCATCAATATTGGTGTTATTTATTGCTTTAGTATTGCAAACTGGGGTAATTCAAGTTAGTATAATTGGATTGTTTGTTTAACCATCGAGAAACAATTAAAAGTGACTTGTTGCTTGTATAATTTCGCACATAGATCAAGACTAAAAAGGGATAATTAATAACCATTAGGTAATTTAGTAGTCATTAATTTGGTAATCAGCAACTTTTAAATTTAATTTACTATCCTACGATTTTTGAAATGATTTACTTATATTTGAATTGCTGAACTTTACATAAAAGCCAACCATCCCGTGGTATATAAGGGATCATGCTGCAGGAACATCTTCGCTTAAGTATCCTTCATTCATAGTCGAAATGAAAGCTACTCTGACCCCACAATGGGAGGTGGTAAGTTCTTGAGTTTTATGTAAATTGATAAATTTTATTAGTGAACTTCGTTGTTTGAATTTGTCCATAATTAAGTTTACATTGTTACATGTATAAACTTTTGGACCCTGATGCGGTGCAACTATTTTTGTTTCTGAAGTGTGGTATCTTTAGGTCTTCCAGTTTGCACTGAGCATTCACTTGCTAAGGTTGTTAGGTCCTTCAGACAATCACCAGAGGGTGGTGGAAAAAGTGGCGGAGCTCTTTCTTCCACCTGCAGCGCAGTGGAGGAGATTTTCAAGATTGCTGCTTTTTTTGCCTTTAATATTTTATGAATTGTTCTGTATTAGGCAGAGTTCAAGTGAAACTGCAGAGGTTAAATGCAATGGTGTATAGTTTCTTGAATCTATTATCCACTATTCACTTGAATATCGTCCATTACTTCCTATAATTGAATCAAAATTCATGCTCGGAGGCAGATTTGCATGAAGAATCTTATATCAGAAGTACAGCAGACAATGCCAGTGGACCGTAGGGCGAGTGATGAACTCCAATATAAGTGCATTTTTACACTGCCAAATTTGCTCGATCAACATAAGTTAAACTCAAATAATAGACACACCAAAGGCTAGATACAAGACACAACACAATAGCTGACGGATTTCGAATTATTGATAGTTGTTAGATATAAATTACGTAGTTAATTAGCCAACTTACAGTTGGATTTGCATGAATCCAACATCATGCAATCGGGCACTATTTAGTTTCCCGTACTCAGGCGACATCCTCGGTGGCATCTGCTGTCTATCAAAAACCAAAGAAATACATGACACAATCATCAAAATTGCTGCAAGTATCCAACTAAACTGCAAGTTAGCCATTGCTCTTGCTCTCAAATCCGCCTCATGTGTTTCACATAAAACGGCCCCTAGCATGATACTGTTGCTAGCATTACCCAACTGAACAGCGCATCCACGTGGGATAAACTTACGAACCCATAACACGAATCCCATGTTAATGAGCCAGCAACCTTGGAAAACGACAGAAACTGTAAGAACAAGTGCCACGGGAAAGCTAGTAGGGAAACAAGTTGCAAATATTGCTGCCACAAGAGAAATGCAAACTATAAGCTGCAGCAGCCAGTGGTAATGCCCTTCAAGTCCAACATGATCAGTTGAATGAAAATGAAGTAGGAAAAGTTCTTGTCCGAAAGCTGAGGCTGCAAGAATACCCGACACACCTACCGGGGTATCAGTCGAACTTTTGAACTCCGAGAATAGACTGTAACCTGCAAATATAACAAAGTGGAGAAACATAGTTGCATGTTCAAAATTGTCTAGCTTGAAGGAGAGTTGCATGTATGGGAAGTCTATGATTTGTATTAAAATTGCAAATACTGAAAATGACAAGACAAGAATGAGTTCGATGTGTTCTAGTTTGCAAAGACGAGTCTTCAATGGATACCAAAATCTTAACATAAACTTAGTTGGGCCTTTTACGTAATAAGCTCCAATGGTGTTTACAGTATGCCATAGACCAAGGAAGGCAAGGGCCAAACCTGGTACAAGATGGCCAAGAAAAGTTCCCATTGAAGTTTATGATTCAGAGATGAAGATTGTGTTCACTCCAAAGTGAATACCTGCTTAAATACTAGATTGTCGTGCCGCGAACCTTTTTTAGGGACATATTAGGCATTCCATTTATGTATATAGGAGAAGAAAAGTACAAACGTTTCTTGGATTTAATTAGTTGTACATACACTCCAAATGTTGTCAAAATCTGTGTCATTAATTGTTTGAAGCGTTGTAAATCGATGTCTAAAAAAATGCTACCTCACAAGAATAGTAATGATATTCATCCCCAATGGGGCTAGAACATCAATTTAGATGGTACACTTAATAAGTCCATCAAATAAATCATGCGACAATGCATTTACGTTGATATATCATTTAATGGCATGTAGTTACCACTTAAACTAGCTCTTGTGAGGATGAATAATATTACTCTCGCAAGAATATCAAACTTAATGTATATGTTGCTTGATTGAAATTCCTTTTTTCACAACAATTTTTAAGACTATATTACACATTCCATTTATGTCACCTAAAAAGAAGAATAAAGCTTCTAGTACACCAAGTTTGCATCCCCCTCACAATAGGAGGGAGCTTCCAAAAAAAAGTGGGTCCCCCTATTGTGAGTGGGCTGTCAAACTAGGTGTACACTGATCCTCAAAAGAATTGTTGTGAAAAAAATAAATGTGTACTCTTCTCCTTCTATATTGAGAAAATAATGTTATTTACCACTAATGATATTATCTATGTAACATTAATAGAGATGAACAATTATATGAGTAACATGATTTTACCTCTAATTGTGTCTATTACATAGTTTCGCTTAGATTAGTGTTATAATAGTGGTGGTGCTTGATAACAGTATTCATAATGAAAATTTATCTTCACAAGTATGCATAACTCTCATATTAAGCATGATATTAATACTATAAATCTTTGTGTTTGATTTATTTGTTTCCAATTTTATTTTATTTGTATTTCAAACAATCAATGGCACATATGTTATTTTTATGCATAATTCATTTCATGTGACGTGTTTGTTGACGTCTTATCAATTATTTGGTGCATTGTGCATGGGTTTTCCACAAACTAATATATCTATTCATAGACCTTTTGTTTTGTTACCAACAACTTTACCCATGGCGTTTCAATGTTATTTAAATAAAAGAAAGCGCGAGAAAGGTAAATGCCCCTTGGTGAAATGTAGGGGATGCCGACAAAGAAAAGAACTAAATCGAAATTAATCATTGACAACGATTTTTTTTGTCTATTAGATTTCTGAATTAAAACAATTAAATTCTTAACTACTATGAGAAACCATGTTAATTTGGCGAATAATGATATTTATGATTATGATGATGGAACATCGTGTAAGTGTAATACCCTAAGTCCAATCAACTTGGACATAAACAATTTTAATATATAATCGATGCACATTTATGACACTATCTATTATTTAATTGAATTAATATTCTAATTAATTAAATAATAGAATCCGTAGATTCAAGTTTTGGTGATTTGTGAATCACA
>CAIGRL010147918.1:0-16053 GCA_903798325.1 Fraxinus xanthoxyloides
ATTAAAAAGCAAATATTAAAATTAATCAAAAGTTAGGTTAAACTAATACCATAAATCCCAACACAATTAATTAACCCATGTTATATAAATAATAAAAAGGATAATATTTTATGCAATACAGTACAAATATGGAAAAATAACTGAGAGAATACAAAGTTATAGAAAAAACCCATTTTTGGAGCTTGGCTTTGACATCTCCAAATATTTCTCCAACTTCTTAGATGTATTCTCTTTGTGCTCTTTGATTTGCTCCCAAAATACCAAGAAAATCAAGAAAAGACGAAAGGAAAAGAAAAAGAAATGAATTCAATGGAAAAAGAAAGAAAAATAAGAAAATAAAATAAAATAAAAAAGGAAGAAGTAGCAGAGAGTCCGGAAGAAAAAAAGGCAGTTGCACGTTCACACATTGCTGGGTTTTAAAAACCTAGTAATTCAAAAATTGCAGCTTTGGTCTCCAAGGTTTCGAGAAAAAGGCAAAAAGGTCTCCATATTTTTAAAGATGGCACTGCAGTGCCGGCACTGCTTCTGTAGATTGTAATTGCAGGAAATTGAATAAA
Organism: Fraxinus xanthoxyloides; assembly: GCA_903798325.1. Classification (NCBI taxonomy): domain Eukaryota; kingdom Viridiplantae; phylum Streptophyta; class Magnoliopsida; order Lamiales; family Oleaceae; genus Fraxinus; species Fraxinus xanthoxyloides. Next base: position 558 of record CAIGRL010147918.1, read on the forward strand.
TTTTCCATTTTACAACTAAGTCCTCCAATATTTGCATGCTAGGTTCCTCAACTATGATTTTGTACAATTTGGTCCTCATATTTTGAATTTTCTTTCACTTTTGCCCTCCATAAATTGCATCCAAGATCTTTCAACTTTTTGCTTTGCTCACTTTGGTTCCCACATCCATAATTTTGCACACTTTTGTCCATTTTTTCCCCTCATTTTGGCCTACAAAAGCAAATATTGCATAATTGTGAATAGAATTCCACTCATTTTTATCAATAATAAGTATATTTAAGTATTAAATAAGTGTGTAAAAATACACTTATCAAGGTGATCTCCTATTAAAAGTACCTGTCATACTCCATTTAGATAGTCTAATAGATAGGAATCGTTAAAAGTATAACTTAACTTAAACTTTCTGTAGATAACATTTTTCTTATCGTATGAATCGGTAGGAGTTAACTTCGAAATGCTCTTTGAATCTTCATAACTTAATTGTCTCATTCAACCAATAGTTTTGGATATCCAATAAGCAAGATTGGGTTATCATTACAAAGATCCTTACGTAATAGGATTTAAGCACATTTTCCTTAATAGACAATATATTTGATATCTTGGTAAACTTTTGGTAAGTGGATCCACTAGATTTTCTCTAGATTTTACATAATTTATGGTAATAATACCAATTGAGATCAACTACTTAATTGTGTTATTTCTTCGACGTATATGTCGAGACTTACCATTATACATACTACTTTGTGTTCTACCAAAGCCGAATGACTATCACAATGCATACTAATAATAGCCACAGATTTTGGCCCACATGGAATATCTTCTAAAATTTTACGAAGCCATTGTAATTCCTCTCTAACTTTATCTGAAGCTATGAATTCAGATTCCATCATGGATGGAGTTATACATGTTTGTTAGAGGGTTTTCATGATACGGTAGCACCACCAATGGTAAAAAGATACCCACTAGTGAATTTTAGGGCTTTGGTATCTTATATCCATTTAGCATCACTGTATCCTTCTAATACGACTAGATATCTAGTATAATGTAATTCAATATTCGAGGTGTATCGTAGATATCTAAGAACCTTTACCAGTGCCTTGCAATGGTTATTATTTGGGTTACTTGTAAATTTACTAAACTTGTTCACATCATACGCAATATATGGTTGAGTACAGTTTGTAATATACATTAGACTGCCTATTATTCGAGAGTACTCCAATTGAGATACAAGTTCACCTTTATATTAGGCCAAATGTAGACTTAAGTCTACTGGAGTTTTAACTGGACTTTCATCATATATATAAAACTTCTTAAGTACAGTCTCAATAGAGTGAGATTCGGATAGAACAAGTCCCTCGGATGTTTTAAGAATTTTAAATTCTAATATTACATCTGCAATACACATATCTTTCTTGTCAAAATATTTCGTCAACATGTTTTAGTAGTTGTTATGATATCACAATTACTACACATAATTAGCATGTCATCAACTTATAGACATATTACATATGTATTAGGTGTGATTTTAATGTAAACATATTTATCACACTCGTCAATCTTAAAACCATTTGATAACATAGTTTTGTAAAATTTTGCATGTCGTTGTTTTGGCACTTACTTTAGTCCATATAACGACTTAATGAGTCTATACACCATTTTTTCATGTCCAGGAACAATGAACTGTTTAGATTGTTTCATGTGAATTTCTTCTTCCAGCTTAATATTTAGAAAGTTGTTTTGACGTTCATCCGATGGATTTCCAAATTATACAATGTTGCTATTGCAATTAATATTCTAATAGATGTTATTTTTGCCACAAGTGAGTATGTTTGGAAAAATCAAGACCTTCTTTTTGTTTGAATCATTTAGCTACCAATCTGGCCTTATATTTATCAACTGATCCACCAGTCTTTAATTTTCTTTTGAAAGTTCATTTACAACCTAACGTTTTGTTATTAGGTGGGAGATTTACCAACTTCCAAGTATGATTATGGACAATAGAATCAATATCACTATTGATAGCGTCTTTCCAAAATGGAGCTTTAGGATTAGACATTGCTTCATTGAATATCCTAGCTTCATTTTCTAACAAATAAGTTAAAAGATCTTGACTAAAAAATATAGATGTTTTGATCCTTTTGCTACGTCTTGATTCTTCCTCATTTTGATGATTACCAATTGTAGTATCATAAATTTTTTCGCAAACTTATCTCTTTAATATCTTTACAAGGACAAATGTCCTCAAAAAATACAGCGTTCCTAGATTCAATGATAGCATTTTCACTACGAGGAACCAATAAGCACTACTGCTATTAGCATATCCAATGAATATGAAATCGATGGTTTTAGGTCCTATTGTAACTTGATTAAACATTGGTATTTCTATCTTAGCCAAACATCCCCACACTTTTAAGTAATTGTATGAAAGTTTATGATATTTACATAACTCATAAGGAGTTTCGTTCTTACTTTTGTGTGGTAATTTATTCAAAATGTGGTTAGCTGAGAGAATTGCTTCATCCCACGAATTTTGAGGTAAATCAGAACTAATCAATGGAGCGTTCATGATTTCTTTCAGAGTACCTTTTTTGTGTTCCATAATACCGTTCGACTGAGGTAAATAAGGAGATGTAGTTTGATATAAGGAGATGTAGTTTGATGAATAATCTCAAAATTTGAACAAAACTCTTCAAATGGTGCTCCATATTCCCCACATCTGTCAGTATGAACAACTTTTATTCGTTTGCTTAGTTGATTCTCTTCCTCATTCTTGTACTGTTTAAATGCTTTTAAAGCTTCGTCTTTGTGCCTTAGCAAATAGACATAACTATACATTGTGCAATCATCCATAAAGGTAATTGTTATTAACCTTTTTCAAAACGGCTTTTTCTCTTTGAAGTTCAAGCTCNCGTTCATGATTTCTTTCAGAGTACCTTTTTTGTGTTCCATAATACCGTTCGACTGAGGTAAATAAGGAGATGTAGTTTGATATAAGGAGATGTAGTTTGATGAATAATCTCAAAATTTGAACAAAACTCTTCAAATGGTGCTCCATATTCCCCACATCTGTCAGTATGAACAACTTTTATTCGTTTGCTTAGTTGATTCTCAACACCATTCTTGTACTGTTTAAATGCCTCTAAGGCCTTGTTTTTGTTCCTTAGCAAATAGACATAACAATACCATATGCAATCATCCAACTAAGTAATAAAACACTTTTTACCTAATCTAGTTTACACAAACTTTAAATCACAAATATTACTGTGAATTAGTTCTAGAGGATTCGAGTTCCTTTCAACTGAATAAAACGGTGTTTTGGCTAATTTAGCATCTACACATGTTTTGCATCGATGATTTTGATAAAATGAAATAGAAGGTAATAAATCTAAACGTAAAGTATTAACATTATCATGTCCTAACATATCATACCATAAGTTAGAAAACTCAATCAAGTAAGTAGACGATTTAGTTTTATTAATATCAAGATTACGAAGTACGAGAATTACATTCATTTTGAATAGCACATTGGCTAAGTACTCCTAGCCCACAAACATGCCATTTTTGGTGAGCACAAACTTTTCAGATTCAAATACTAACCTAAACCCATTTTTGCTTAACAAAGCCTAAACCCATTTTTGCTTAACAAAACTCTAGATACCAAGTTTTTGCGAATATCAGAAACATGCAACACATTGATGAGTGTTACTTATTTCCTCGATGTCACCTTTAGCACTACTTTACCTAGACCAACAACTTCTGATATTGCCGAGTTACCTATGAATAGTTGTCTTCCATTGATAGGAGTGCAAGATGAAAACATCTTTTCATCAGCACAAACATGACGAGTAGCGCAAGTGTTTACGAACCATTATCTCGAATTGTCCACCATGTTTGCTTCAAATACAACATCTAAGATTAATAATTCAGACACACTGTTATACAATTTGTCTTCCTCGGTCAAGTGTACTTGGTCTTTTTTGTTTTGCTTTTTCTATTGGCAGTCCTTTACGATGTGATCAGGCTTACCGCAGTTATAATAATCTCCTTTGAATTTCTTGGCCCTGCTCTTTTGCTTGCCATACTTGAGTACTTCCTTTCTTTGCTAGTATTTGGTTCCACCAAATTGACTTTACATTCCATTTGCAGCTTTTTAGACTACTTTTCAAAATTTTGATTATCTTCCTCAATTCTTAATGTTACAATCAAATCTTCAAGTCTAATTCCTTTGCGTTTATGTTTCAGATAGTTCTTGAAATATTTCCATATTGATGATAATTTTTTGTTAATCACAGCGACTTGAAATGACTTACAGAGCTCCATACATCGTACAAGATAATTTGTAACTCTTGGACTTGATCATCACCGTTTTATAATCTGCCATTTTGAAGTCCAGGAATTTGCCTACAACGAATTTTTTCAATCCAGCATCTTCCGTTTTGTACTTATTTTTCAATGATTCCACAATAATTTTTCTGTCTTGACTAAGCTGTATACACTGTATAGTGCGTTGTCAAGGAAATTATGGATGTAATTCCTGCACAAGAAGTCACTATGACTCCGTGCATCGAGTGTTGCACATTTTTAGGATCTGTTTCCTCTTACTCAACAGTTGGAGCATCTTCACTCAAGAAATTTGTCAAATTCAGAGTTAGAGAAAACAATATTTTTGGTTTCTCCCCGGGAGCATTGTTAAGAGAAACGACGAATGTAGTATTATTTGCCATTATCCTCTTAAGATTGTTGGCAAATAATAATTTATCGTGCTATAATTGAAAATAATCTTTTTGTAGTGAATAAATGGTTGGACACAATATCGGCTTTCAAAATGAACGAAGTAAAATAATAATGATCGAGGCAAGAGTTCGACTCTTTCTCTTTAAGACGATAATGCCTCACACGTTTGTGTTGATAGTATTCAGACACTCGTCTCCCAATATACAACGATCTTGACTTGTAATAAAAGCACTCCAAATTACAAGACCCGACGAACCTACTAACCTTTTTGATCTCTCTTAAATTAGATGACTAAAATGAACGAAAATAATTTTTGAGACTAAAATGCACAATATAGAATAATGCAGGATGGAAGGATTATATTTTACAAGAGAGAAAATCAAAATTGATTTTGGAATGAATAAAATTCGTGGTATGGGGACCTTTATATTGAAGTTGAAAAGTCCTGTCCAAAAGACACAACAGCCAAAAAGTTGTGTTTGTTGCTATCAGTTTCTAGAAGATGCCTCGTGTCGTATACAGAAGTTTTTGCTGAAAAATAAATAATATAAATAAATATATTATTATTTTAAATAATAATAAAATAATATAATTCAAATATTTTTTTACCAAAATATATATATCAACTTGGCCCAAACCCAAGTCCGTGACCCGTGGCCGTGTCGTGTCGAGCCGAGCCAATCGAAATGACGATGACAGTCTGAGCGTGGGCTTTGACTCAACCTACTAGCATGTAGGTCCTCTCTGCTTCAAATACTATTGGTACTCCTTGGAGCTCAAACACAAGGTCCAAACTTGAATAATATAGATTAGTTTTTATTCCTCTAGTTTTCCTATGTGGGATTGTCATTTTTCAATTTCCTACCAATTTTCGTTCCCAACTTATTTCAACTTCAAGTTATCATCTTTTAGCCTTAATTTCTCATTCATCCTAAATTTATTTTGTGAAAATAAATACATTATATTAATCTACTCTTCAAGTTATCATCTTTTGGCCTTAATTTCTCATTCATCCTAAATTTATTTTGTGAAAATAAATACATTATATTAATCTACTCATGGAGTAGAAAAAAGTCAGCTAAAGAAATATTTTATCAAACTAACTGGACCCATTAAAAAATTGATCAAAAGTTGGTCAAACCAACTAATTAAAACAATTTTTTTCCAACAATGACTAATCTTGAAAGTAAAATTGAAATTTTATAACAAAGATTCAATAATTGATAAGTATATTTTACACGGTTATTCATGATCTAAAACTTGATAAATTATTGCTAATTGTGTGAATATCTGTCTAGTTTATTGTAATTTTGTTAATTGTCGGAAAATCTAGGCTTTATTACAATTTGTAGGAAGAAGGCGGAGCTTAATTAGAGCTCATTTGAAGCAATTAAAGAATAACAAATTGCACATGATTGATAAAATGCATTAATAGAACAACTGGAGATTCATAAGTTTTAGGATCTTAATTTAATAGTTGAAAAGTGTAGGGACCAAATTGAAAACTTTCAAATCTTGAGAGGATCCATTACTGATGGTTGTGGATGAAAAAGACTAAATTGTAAAGATTTCAATGCAAATAAGGGACTCGAGTTGACCCAAAAAGAAAATGATCACGTCTTGCGATCGCAAAGGGAGCAACTTACTTGATCAACATGTGCAAGGACATTACAAAGCCAGCCCAACCATCTATACAATGAAAAAAAAATTCCTTTCCTTATTAAAATTAACTTCTATATGGAATTAGATTGGTGCACGAGGTTAACATTATTTCTGGGGTTATAAATATAGACTTCCATCTATCATTTACAAGGGAGAAACTTTTGGGATTCATGAACACATAAAAATCACAAATTCAAGATCTTTGTTCATATTTTGAAGAGAAAGAAGAAGATGATTTTATAATTCTAGAAGATTATTTAAGAATTATTGAAGAGTTTCAAGAGTTAAACATTATTTTTCGTTTTCTTTCTAAACTTGAATTTCAGGCAATTTATTATCATTTTAATTTGTGTTTTGTAATAACATGATGCTCGACTAATTGTATAAACATTATCGTAATGATAAATCCTATATTTTGATATTGAAAAAAAAGAGTGTCGCTCTGGATACCACTTGAAAGTTACAAACTACCAAATTAACGACTACAAAGTTACCGAAATGTTATTAATTATCCATTTTTATTTTTGACCATACGCGAAATTATTCTATTAGAAACAACAACTTACTTTTTAATAGTTTCTATATGACTAAGCATACACATTCAATTTCCCTATAATTGAATATCGTAGTTTGTAATATGGAAAGCAATAAAGAACACCAATAATTGTTGACTAAGAAACCCAATGTATGAAAAATTTCAGGACATAGTCAGTTTCCTTCACTATAGACAATATGGATAACAGTTTGTTTCCAGCCTAACAAATCTCACTAGTTCCCATTGTTGTAATTCCAGTAATCTCTAAGATCTGTTGTACCCATCAATTTCTCGATCTTCTACAATTGTCTCTTCCAAGTGGAATTCCAAGAACTCAATTCTTTTGCTTTTCCTGTTCTTGCAGTCCACCTTTCCCAATTCTTGACCAAGAGAGTACCTTCCTCAAAGTGTTAAGGAAGTTAGGTGTTTTGGATTCACGAACCTTGATATTTTCCCAAAACTTGGTTGTCAGATCTCAAGAATGATATGAATTATTCCACCAACGAATTGTGTTCTGGATTTCTGAAAAGATGATATGAATATGTTATATCAATGCGTCACAATGAGGTAACCACCTATTTTCATGCAAGAGCATTTGTATTTATAATTGGAGGTGTATGAGTAGTATGGGCCATTTAAAGCTGTAGCGACCCTACCTAGCGCCGCAGTCGATATCATATCATACATATTTTCCGCTGGGAGAGCATAGACCCATCTTATCCCTCACGGCTTTCTAACGCATCCCTAACCAAGACCTCCATCATATGTGAGACTTAAGTTGAATCCTAGTACCAACTGGGGATGTGTCAGAAAGCCGTAAGGGGTAAAATGGGCATATAATCTCCCAAAGTGGACAGTATGTGTGATATGATAACGACTGTGGCGCAAGGACAGGTCGTTACAAAAACTCTCCAAAATTATAAAGTAGGGTTAGCCGCGTAACACTGTCGCTAGAGCGATGGGGACTTGTCGCTCGAGCGACGCCTGAGCCATAAGCGATTGACAATGGTTTTATTTTTGTCACTTGATCAATGGCCAGACGTGAGGCTAGAGAAATCTCGATGCCACTTCTTACTTGTTTCCAAACTCAAACTCAAACTCTAGGCTACCTAACTCAACTATACAAAACTGCATACACATATTCAATTAAGTCATTTTTGTTCAAAGAATTGCCAATTACAATTTTGAACCTAACAATCTCCCATTTTGGTATTCTGTGACAAAAAACTATACAAATTAAGTCAATATAATAAAATAAATCAAACTACCCTAAGTTACCTAAGCATTGTTTCTTGCACTCCATGTCAAACCTGTTTCCAGAAATCCAAACCTCAAATACCAAGTGTAAAAATATGTGATACACGAAATGTAACAATTGAAGTTCATAATCATAAATAAGCATGCAAGTTTGGGACGTGACATTAATGTCAATCAAAAAAGCAACCGAAACATTAACATCACAAAATATCAAAACTCAAATAGCTTCTACATTATGATATGAAATTGAATGCAATGTCAATTTTCCCCTTACTGCAAACTCTCAATATGTTTTTATACAGTATGCAAAATGTCTATGTCTTTCTCCCAACGACCCTTCGACATAAAATGCAAATGTCAATGCACATCAATTTCAAGCTTGTGTAAATATAAATACTCTCTCTCCCTTTTTGTCAAATATGATGAATGGACCGATAATGAAAAACTTTTAACATTAACATATAATAACTTAAAAATGCTGTTGTTAGCATGCACAAGTATAACCATTTCTACATACTTAGTTCAAGTTAACATGGAGCGAATTATACAAGTGACCTACGTGTGTAAAGTCTCAGTAATTCTTTGTGAGGATTCCAAACCTTAATTTTGTGAGAAATGACGTGCTAAACATCATTACCCAATAAGTGTATTCGTCTACTTCTGAAAGTCAAACCATTGAAAGTACATTAGGACCTATAAAGAAAAGCTCATTTTGTATGAATAATTTCATTTCTCCTCCCTGGCTTTTAACATATTTTGTTTTCACATCTTTCAATATTTTAAGCTCATAATTATTTTTCATATCTTAAGTGCAGACTCTTCTTCATTAAGCGAATAAAAGGACCTATTTATCGAGCTTTAGGCTAGTTAACCTAAGTCAGTTGACTATAGGCACCAAGTTATAAGAAATTTTTAGATTTAATTGCTCAAGTCAAATAGATTCCGAAGAAGAACATAAGAAATTGAGTTTTTTATTATCAGGGATAAACTCGAGCTTTAGGTCTAGTAAATAATGTCAATTCATGTTCAAGTCACCTTATTAACATGTGATTGTCATCCAAAATCTCACACACGCGGTTGAGTCCCACTAATAATTTCATAGTGTGTGCAATGGTACATGAAGACACCTGTACTAAGTATTCCATAACAACCTCAGCCAGCAATGAAAACTATGTTACAACTCATCGATTAAACCCATGATTGATTACAACAAACAAATTCAAGTATATTATATATTATGCCTGTAAAAACAATTTTCTACATTTTTTTATATTTCTCAATTTTTCATTTTTTTAGTTTGAAACATGAATGCACAAAGCAAAAAAAAAAATATTGTCAAACACACAAAAATTAATAAAAACATGCATATTTTTCTCCATAGAAAACAAATATAACGCATGCATAAATCAATGTCACATAATGATAAAGCACGAGCATTCACCAAAAATATATAATCAATTAAGTATGCAAATGCTCTTACATTTAAGAGCACCGTGATCTATTTTAAAAATTCGCAGATCACTTTTCTTCACCCGAACTTGCCTAGTGACATGAATATTTTTGATCATCTGTGTCATTAACTTGACAAATTACTTACCTGATTAGTAAGAAATTCAATCTGACTAACATAATCCTGATTTCTATTTCTATTTAAGTTTTGGCTTCTATTTTCGTTCAGGAAATGACATTATGACAACACCTATGCCTTATGTGTCACAATTCATTGCAATGAAAACATGTAGGGATAAACCTAGGACTAAAGGTATGTGATCGCTAATATCTATTTCTAGGTGGCGGGTCCTACGCTTTCTAGTAGGCTTTTGTCCTATATATCCCTTATTATTAGGTTTTGGATTAGGCACATGTTTAAACTGGTCAGTACTAGGGATAAATGTGGTCTTGGACCTACTAGTAACATTATGATCATTTTTATTATATCCTAAACCTCCCTTATTACCAGTAGGCTTACCCATTCGTAGAATGTTATCTAGCTTCATAGAATCACTAGAAAAGGCTAGAAGTTGAGACTTTAGAATACTCTAAATCGCTTAGTACATTTTTAACTTGGGTTTTTATGGCTTCCTTTTCATTGATCAGCTCATTAGCTCTCCTAGAGGTCTTTTCTAGCTCACTAGTGAGATTCCAAACCTGAATATCAATAGATTCATTCATGGATTTCAACTCACTCAAGGTTGAGGTAAATGTTACTCGTACAAATAATAGTAAAATAAATACTCCACATGGCAAGCGGACTAGCCCACATGTGGCGTAGACGAGCGACCCGGTTTTATGCATGTCGAGGTGAACAAAGCCTAAAAATAGATTAGCCGATCCCCTTCAGGCAGAGGCCCTCCATATGAGTCCATCCCTGGCGAGATGAACAGCCAATCTGTAGCAGATCTTATGAAGTAATTGACAAGACAATGCATTGCCAATGTTGACTCTACATGCCTACACAGTTAAATCACCAGGCTAAAAATAGAAGATATGGGGATCTTAGCATTTAATGGCTTAGTTGATTGATTGATGTTAACAGGATCCATTGGATGCAGCTGGTCACGGACCCCACCATTCGACGAGCCTCATTCACTCAACTTCAAGTATAAAAGAGCACACTTAATACCAGGGAAGAATAATGAAAATTTACACATTAAAAGTAAACCTTGATTCTCTCTACGACACCCAACGGCCGACCCTTTTTTTTTTACGTATCAAGCAATTATAGCAGCAACTTAATAAATATTTTGGATCATTCCCTTCATTGATTCATCTGGGAAATGGGTGATTTAAGTCATAAACAAATCGGGACCTAAGCTTACATGGATATTAGTTTCTATTTAACTGTTGGCCACGTCATCAGACCATTTTTTGGGGTCAACAGTAAATTCCTGATTGTACGCTAAAAGTTTCTCATTTTCTAACTTAAGTTCCATGACTCATACTTAACTTTATTTTTAGTTAGAATCTTAAGACTCTCATTATACATCTTATCATAAGCCTCATGAATAACTTCATTACTATCAAAATTTTTCTCACTATCAGAATCTTCACCTCTATTTACGTTCTCAACCTTCTCGCTCTCCCTTTCAGATTCATTCCTAATTATAGCGATAAAGGCAATATAGTTCCCACTTTCCTCACGAGTGTACTTCTTACTTTGATTGTCCGAGCTAGACTCCTTATCAATAAGAGTAGCATTCATAGCCTTATTCAGATTTTTCCTACTTCTAGGGCACTCACTCCTAATATGATCAAAATCTCGATAATTATGGCATCTCATATATTTGGAACGCTTCCTAGACTAACTAAAACCACTATTGTGTTTCTCTTGGGGTTTACTTTTATTTCTAAACATTTTTCGAAATTTTTTAGCAAAGTAAGCCAACTTTTCTTCATTAGGAGAATCCAAATCCGAAGATTCTCTATGACTATTCCTTACAATGTTTAAGGCCAATGACTTATCGTTTGTGGATTTGGCTAATGTAAGTTCACAAGTCTGGAAAGATCAAATGAACTCTTCAATCTTAATAGAATCTAAGTCTTTACTCTCTTCTATTGTTGTGACTTTAGGTCTAAATCTTTTAAGTATGGATCTAAGATTTTTTCTTACAATTTTAGGCTCCTAGATTCTCTCAATTATGTTGAAACTAGAATTTACAATTTCGTTTAAACTTACATAAAATTCATCAAAAGTTTCATTCTCTTTCATCATAATCTCTTCAAACTTAGTGGTCAGCATTTGTAATTTCGAGTTCTTAACAGTCTGAGTTCCCTCATGTGTGGTATGTAAAATATCACAAACCTCTTTGGCTTAGTCTGAGTTCCCTCAGTTTAAAACTCTCCAAAATTGCGAACTAGGGTTAGCAGCATAAGACTCTCGCTCGAGCCTATGGTATGTCGCTTGAGCGACGTCTGGGCGATAAGCGAGCAAAATGGTTCTATTTCTGTCGCTCGAATGATAGCCAAGCGTGATGCTAACGAAATCTCGCCGCTGCTTCTTCCTTGTTTTCAAACTCGAACTTAAACACTAGGCTACCTAATTCAATTATGTAAAATTGCACTTCACTCCTTGACTTTTACACATGTTCAATTAAGTTATTTTTGTTCACAAAATTGTCAATTACAATATTGAACATAACATATATGTTTATGTTAAGTTCAAATTTTTGACTTAAGATAATTGTTTAGTTTGAATGATTGTTAGGTTTTCTATTATTTGGCCAATAATTAAGTTGATTTGTGATTTTGATTTTGTTCAAAACAAAGGATACAAATTATATCAGGTAATAACAACTATTGTGAAATTCGATTGTATCTCTATCGCTACGCTTTACATGATCTCATTGAATGTTCTTGTAATTTAATACATCTTCATATTTTCACATCCTTTCTAAAAATACAAACGTATATACGAGGATAGTTTTAGTATTACCCAAGAGAGGTTATTAAATAAAATAGGAATATTGATCAATGATCAACGCAAAACTCCAAGTGCACAATATCATAGTTTTATTGTAAAGTGATGAAAAGAATATCATCCTTAGGGATTGTTATTTCACTTTTAACGAGTATTGAAATTATATTAATCTCGGTTTATTTAGAAAAGTTCTAAGATTGCTTGTATTTGAAAATCGAAACAAAAATTTTAACCAAAGGAAATATTCGAAGAAAATAACCGAGTTATCAATTGAAGATTCTATGAGAAAAAAAAAAGCGAAGAAAATTAGGAATGATTTCACTATGCTTTTCCTGTCTAAATAATTGAATTTAATTCTCTAAGTTATTTACCAAGATCTCTTAAATCATCCAATATCCTCTTTCAATAGTCAATAGGAACTATTCATAAACAAAAATCATAGTTTGAAACTAAATTACATCATTTTCCTACAATAAAATAACTTGGTTCATCCTGGAAATTAAACTTAACAAATAAATTCAACATGATCTGAGTTTGGGAACAAAGAAAATCAAACTGGGAAAAATACTGGTAAAGCTTGATCAGTATCTTCGGAGATGAAAAATCTGCAGCTTCTCGATCCTCTCTTCTTTTTTGCTTTTTCAATCCGTACCTTCTCTTAATTCCCCTTTTGAAATCCCTTTTTCTTCTCTCCAAAAGCTCTACGTGACCGATGATAAAAATTGTATTTATAGCCTATCAACTAGGTTAAAACTCTTGCACACATAATATTGTAGGTAGAAGTTGAGTAGGAATAGAAACTAAAATATGGGTTGCCCTTCCAATCTTGATATTGGCTCGTATAAGTGTAAAATTACACTTATCAATTGTCAAATATAAATAAAACTTATCAATTATGGAATTGATATTAAATTGGAGGAGTATAAAAGAATTTGAGACTAATGATTTTCGTTAATTGAGTTTCATAAACGCTTCTTAGTTAGATAAAACTTTTGTAGTATACTTAAATTTAAAACTTCCCTTTTAATCATCAATATCTATATATTGTGCTATTTCAACTAAAGTTGGTAGTAATAGAAATTTAATTGAATACGAAGTCCTTGAACGATATTTTAGTTACTCTTTATACTTGGTTACAGTATATCACAATGAAATTAATCCAAAAGAAGTAACATATGAAAAATTCATAATTTTACAAGAACAAGTTCTTTGTAATGATAAATTGATAATTAGTACAAATTGATTTTTTCTGGTGACAACAAAAAAATAAATAAATAAATTCAGTAATGCAAGAGCAGTTTCACTTAGGGTCCCTCAGAAATACTTTTATCTTCTTATCACAACTACACTACCCCGATCCAGACTAATAAGGGTAACGCCATTTGTACACCTTTTTGTGTACACCATTATTGACATTATCCAACTTGTCAACAAATAATTGGACCCAAAAACTGTAATCTTTTAAACTGTCCAATGGTATGTTGCCACGTGACAAAATGTGAAACTTGGTGTACAATATGAATGATTGGACTAATAAACAGTTTGTCTTGGAACAGCATGACTTCTGCTCCTGGGATACAATAACTCGACCTTCTTGTTAACATTATTTTCACCAAAATAATTACAAGGCCTTTCTTCATCAATTCTACCCATAACAACAGTTCTACTTCTCGGCATAGCCCTCAATCCCATGCTCCCAGAAGATGGTGGCTTCATTTGCATCTGTTCTTGCATATACGAATCGAGATCAACCCTACCGCCACTACTCCTTGTAGAAGAAGCTCTGATGAGCTCACTAATATCACCATTCTCGTAAGATCTCGTTGTGTGGACACTGAAACTCTTCGGCAGGGTAGGCGTCTGCCCAGTTCCCGGACCCGCCATAACGTTGCCGTAACTTACCCTGTCTGCATAATCTGTCATGCTCTTCACATAAAAATCCCGTGCTTTACCCAAAGCACGTATGGGGATAGTAATGATGCGAAAAAACCTGTTTTGGTTGCCTGCTTTGGCTTTCATACTGATAAATGATATATTTCTGTTCAATACCTGAAGAAGAATGGAAAGACCACTTAAATATGGATATATTGGAATCTGGAAGAAGAGTTTAGAAGAATGTGAAGGTGTTTTTTTTTTTTTTTCAAAGACGTGGCTTGAAAAATGATTGTTTTTTGGAGATAAACTTTGTTTGAGAAATAGGGTTTTTGTAGTGGAAGTGTGAACAGAAGAGAAGAAGGCAGGATGCGCATGGAACTTTTCATAACACGTTGGATAGAGAAGGAATGGATTTTAGGTCAACTTTGCTTCACTGTCAGCCAAAATTGAAAACCAGATAAAATTTGATTGGAGGCCACCTAATTATAAGATTGTTCAATCTTAGTCACTCAACTAGTATTTACATTTCAATTTAACCATTTTGTTTGAAACTGTGGACATAGTTAATGGTTAGTATCATGTAACTGGCGGAGTGCTCATTTGGCATTGATTTGATACTATATCAGCAATTAGTTTGCCTAAAAAATTGGACATAAAATTGTTATAAGGCAAATTTATAGTCAATTGCAAGTCTTGTTTTTCTCACGGGATGTTGATTTGGTACTTGTTTGATAATACTCATGTTTGGTATAGATTAAAATTAGACTTTTAATAATTTTTGATAAAAATTAACAAAATGTATGATTGAAAAGCTGTGAGTTTCTTGAAACGTGTGATTAAATTAAACGTTGACTTTGATTTGGATTTTAGGAGTTGTTTGTGCTACATTTTTTTGAAATTTATTTTTTTAAAACTCACTTACAATTATATTTTTCAATAAAATAATATTATATTTAAATCGAAAACTTTTTTTTAATTTTTAATCACACACTATCAAAAATCACTATTCAAAATTG
>CAIGRL010147921.1:0-11742 GCA_903798325.1 Fraxinus xanthoxyloides
AAGTTACTTTAAACTTGTCCAAACTAAGTGATCATAAGATATTATGAAATAGTTTGGACCACATAGGACAGTTCATTCTTAAAAATGTTACTATCATATATGCAATATTTTGCTGGACAAATTTGGATAGACCAATAAATATTCCTTTCACCAAAGAGTTAGTTCTCTCTTTTTGTATGCCAAAGTCTATAGCTAGGATGGTAACATTACATGTACCTAACACGAGCTCATGGGCTCAAATAAACAAGAAAAAAAATTCACTTATGCATAATGCAATGAAAACTTAGAAGAAATTAATTGATAATTGAGTCCCTAGTTGGCATTTTGACGATATTAATACAAATGAGACAACGGAACAAAAAGAATTCACGTAGTTTGTCTTGACCTCCATATTCACTTGGAGAGACGATCGAGAAGTGAAATAATATTTTTCAGATGCTAGTGGACAGGGTAATTGCCTTGAAGTTTCCTCCCCACCCATGAAGGAGAGAGTACAGGGCTCATTTCATATTCTGAATTCTTAATATTTGTATCTATAGGTTCCACACCCTCAATGTACCCTCCCTTTTTTTCTTCAGGCAAAACCTTAACCCTCCAAACCTTAAAACTTTGATCCAATCCAGCACTATAAACCAAAAATCCCATAACAACAAGTTTTTCTGTCTCTACACTTGCAGCCAAACACCTAACAGGCCCTCTGTGTGCATCAATTACAGCAAGACACTCATGAAAACAGCTCCCTTCTTCTCTTCTCCAAACCCTAATTGTTGTATCCTCTGAGCCACTGAATATCAGCTTTTCAATTGCAACCAGACAAAGAACTGCAAATCTATGTCCTTGTAAGAACCCTCCATGATTGTATCTACTAGACATTTTTTCCTTCTCCCAAAAGTTTATTAATCCATCCGAAGAACCCGAATAGAGGAAACATGAGTTTAATGATGTGCTTAAGACCAAGGCATTGACAGGTGAAGGCTGGAATTTTAGTGTCATGGTGAGAGTATGAGAACTTTGACCATACACTCTCCTCCAAATCTTCACAGAACCATCAGATGAGCAAGAGAATACACAACCATCTTCCTGATTTATGACGATTGCTTTCACACTCTCGTCATGTGCAACAAATGAGTCGACACAACGATTATCAGAAACCCTCCATGCCTTCACTGTTTTATCCCAAGATCCTGTATACAGAATCCCTTCTGCATGGAAATAAGCCATGCAAGAGATACAATCTTTGTGTTTTTGGGTACTTGTCTTGGGGAAAATAAGAAAGGAACTTCTTCTTTTAGGAAAGGTATTAACCTTTTTGGCCTGAAAATTTTCAGACACATTTATGTTCCACATTCTGACCTTGTTGTCCCTATGTGAAGTGAAGAGGATGTTACCATAGGCTAAAATCGACCGAACGTCACCAGAACTTGCCCGGATATAACCTCTCTCGGTGCAATCCGGTTGTCGCCAAGCGCGTATTAGGCAGCTCTCGGAGCCGGTGAAGATTAATCCACGTGAGGCAGCGATGGAAAATATGGTGCCTTCTTGGCGGCGGAGGGAGGCGATGCAGTGATGGAGGAGGGAGGGTGAGGGTGTTTGGAGAGGGGAAAGTGTCCATGGGGAGTCCGGGCTAGGGGGTGGCATTAGGGAGTACATGTTGACATTAGGTGTGGAAGTAGACCTTGAAGGGCTATAGGGTACATGATCATGATCAGAAATTTGACTGTGGGATTTGAAGGAAAGACGAGGTGGCGATGATTGGTTTGCTTTTATTTCTTCATCTATGAAGCTGTAGAGGTTTCTCTTGCCATAGTATTCCATGGCGAGGAGAAAAGGGATGCTGGAACAAGATTTAGGGTTCTATATATATATAGACTCACCATTTATTAATAAAGGTGATTAAAATTTGCGTGTATAGAGTGGGGTGGTGGGTAAGTGGATATGGTCCTATGGAAATGCATAAATGCATGGAAAATAACTATTTTTGTCCATTCTTAATCTATATTAAATCTTCTCGTCATCAGGTCTAATTATTCTTATTTCTCTACTTGAACGGGTGTCTAGAAATTTGAAGTAAAATATATTTATTCTCTGAAAATCTGCATCCGAACCTAAAATTGATTGGCTGCAATTTTCAATATTCATTTATAGACATGACAAAAAGCATGCTACATATAAGCTAAAATTTAAACATCTATTTCATGTTTCGAAAGGACCCAACTTTTGAAGCAAAATGAATTCATTTTCGGACATGTACCTTAACGCAGCACAAATTTTTCAGAATCCTAACCAGAATTGGTTAGATATGGGGATTTTGAAGCTGAAGGCTGGGGACCAGGAGGAGGCATGGTCCTCAACCTCCAAAGATCACTTTTTTTCAAACATTGATTAAACTTAATTTTCTAAAGATGGACTGAACCGTTTGGACTCGGGACGATCTAGAGGGTCCAGCCATGCATGACTTGTACTATTCAGGTGACCACACGTACTTTCTTAATAGTTCACGTTGTAGATACAGACACTTGCAAGTTTCAAGAGAAAATTTCACTCGTATCTCTTTCAATATGTTAGATGGGGTCTATGTATTTGATTTGTGGCTGGGGGCAGCTAGATTTGAACCTAAAAGCTTTGTTAATTTACTTTGATAGGATATTAAAACATTTTGATCTAAAAAATTAAGTCGTTGAAGATGGTAGTCATAAATTTTGTCTTCAACACGAACGTAAAATCTCGTTAATTTTATTGACGAGTCATGAGTACCAAAGATGCGCTTAAGAAGTTTGATATAAAAATGTGTAATAAATGGTAAAATTCTGAAAGAAGTTAGCTAAAAGAATTAAAGTGGACCTGATAAAGAAGACTGCAAATAGGTGTGGCTGTCAATTTGCAATATCTAAGCTAAAAAAAAATGGAAAAATGCTACAATGCTGCAGCTGTATTGGAACGAGAATTTATGAAACTTTACCAACTCTTTTTGTTTCTTTAATTTTCATTTTCAAGTCCGCAACTAATCCTTTTTTGAGTTATTTATTTTCCACTGACTGCTAACTGAAGTGGTGACAATAGAGACCATTTAATTAAAGACTACATTTATTTTCAAATGGGCAATAACCATGGAATTCTTGATATTAAATTCTAAAAACATGTGAATTTATAGGACGTTACGTGTCTTAAAAAAAGAAAATGAAAAAGAATCATATATGAAAGAATAGGATAGCCTGGAGAGATGGACACAAACTCCAACGATCTCCTTAAAGTATATTTACTATACGTGATTGAATAAGATAATTGAAAAATTCCTTTAAGTACAAGAAATGTTGTCAGATTTTGTATAAAATTTTGAATTGAAAGAATCCTGCCCGTGTATATGTGTGCTTCCCTCCTCTATGTTTGAATCCAGTCCATCCATTTTAAATTTATGTGTGTATTATGTGAAATTTCCCTATACTCGTATCATCACTCAAATTATACCATTTTTCATATAACATATTGAAAAATTAACAATAGCATATTTGGTACATGAACCGAATAATTAACAAATTGAACACATCTCTATATTTTAATCTAGCATCTTGAAAAAACTATCTGACAAATTTTATACTATTATATATAGAGTTATGCTACATGTAGATAGATGTAAACATATATGTTGACCTAATGTGAGTGGGACAGGACCCCTGCTACAGTATCGTAGGTCCCACCACACTCACATTATGTGAAGCTCTATGTGTACATCTATGTACACATAGATTAATCCTTATATATAACCTCTCAACGGAAGTAATCCTTGCGGTATACAAGACTAAAGAAAAATGACAAATTTCATACCATGGATCTAACATGATGGCAGAATTAACCGAACATCATATATGTTTGATTTACAAGACTTGAGAGAATATTTGACAAAAAATCTCAACCCAACATCTGACAATCTTAACACTCTTAACAAGGTTGAATATCATAAATTGACAAATTTCTTGTCATTTAACGGAAAATTGCACAAGATGTTCCATATTTTTTCGATTTTTGCCGATTTTATCATAACCTTCAATTTGTGTCAGTGAAGGTTCATAACCTTTCAAAAATATGCATTTGAAGTCCAAATGGATGGAATCCATCCACTTTTTCGTTAGTTGACTAAGAAAATAACTTTGACAACATTATTAATTATTTTTAAAAGGGTAAAATAGTAATTTTATCTCTTTTTATATAAAAATAATAATTATAATAATTAAATAAAAAAAATCATCATTATCTTCCACTCCTACCCCCATCCAACCCACCCTTACCCCTACCCCTACCCCTACCCAAAATCAAAACATTGCTGCCCATGTAATTCATCGTCGTCGACTTTGGGCATTGTTCGTCGCCGCCACCAAATCCACAATTGCTACAATCTTCTCTATTGCCATATGGAATCCAAATAAAAAATCAAAATTGACGAGCCAAGCTAAGTTCAGGCGACGGAACCACCACCACCATCAAGCCGACGAGGAGGAAAGAACCACCACCACTACACTCATCCATCTTTGCCTACAATCTACAACCACCATACAATTCTATCATCTCGACCAACGCTGCGACCACCCACAGTGCCGGCAATCACCAAAAAATTTAAATTCAAAAAACTCTAACACCACAAAGGAAAAACGCATATCCCATTTTCATACCCTAATTTGTAACGACTCGACCTTGCGCCGAAATTGTTATCATATCATATGTACATCCACATGATGAAGGTCCCCAGGATTTAACTTAAGTCTCTAATATGATGGAGATCTTGGGTTCTAATCCTGGAACGCGTCAAAAAGCCGTGAGGGGTAAGATGAGCCTATACTCCCCCAAAGCGGACAATATGTATGATATGATAATAACTGCGGCGCAAGGTAAGGTCGTTACAAAACTCACCTAATCAAATAACATTAAAGAACAAAACCTAGATCAAGAAAACAAAAAAGAAGAAGAAAAGGGAAAAAGCCGAAATTTTGATTCCTTTGGACAAACTTGGCACTGGGAGCTCTACATGGAATTTTAGCTTCAAACTCAACAATGGAACATCACACCATCACCTCTCGATCCTAAGCCGAACTCCTCGAAATCATTAGGATCAAGATCGCAGTTCGATTCAAGTTGAAGATATTTGATTTCGGGGATAGATCAAGGATCAGATTACTAGTCGGGCTAATACGTAAAAAAAGAAATTACACAAGAAATTCTTTTTACATAAATATCATTTTTTCTAATAAAAAAATTCAATGGGCTGGGCTGTAGCTCGGTCTAGCCCCCCGGATCGGTCCTTGTTTGATTTGTTTGTTTTTCAATTTTGTTGGTGATGGTGTTAATTTCTAGTTTTGTTGGATGGTATGGTGGCTGGTGGCCAACGGGGGTAGATGGTTGGCGGTTTTGATTTGTTTCGAGTGGGGTGGTCGTGAATGGGGGTGGGAGGATTGTGTGGAAGATGATGATTTTTTTATTTTTTATTTAATTTTTCGTTTTTATTTAATGTGAGAAAAATGCAAAGTTACAATTTTACCCTTTTTAATTTGGTTAATTTTGATTAAATTTTGACTTCCTTAGTTAACTAACAGTCAATGGATGAATTCTATCCATTTGGACTTTAGATGCATATTTTTGAAAGATTAGGGACATTCGTTGGTACAAATTGAAGGTTAAAGTAAAGTTCGCAAATATTGAAAAGGTCATGGACCGTTGTTTTCCCTATCATTAATCTAATACCTCGGAAAAATCATCTTGGATACTAAAACTTATTTTTCGTCAAACTTATTTCAACCACACATTTTACGGGAGATACAATTTTTATCAAATTTTCAATCACACATTTTATCAACTTTTATCAAAATCTACTAAAAAAATAATTTTTTTCTAAACCAAATAACTGCTAGTATACAAGACTGAATACAATAATTGAAAAATTTGTACATATCTCTAATCTCTCTTCGTTAATTCAGTTCAAACTGTACAATCTGATATTTTGGACATACTTGTTGTTAGTTAACCTAGGAATGTCTATATAAATCATGAGATAATAATTAAATTAGCATTCCATTGTGGACTTTGTGTTAGAGAAAAGTACTTTTCACACCCATCAACTACATGTACTCTACTCACGTGAGCTCCCTTAATTTTTGTCCTTTCCATATTTCTGTCATTTACACTCTTTGATTGTTATGTCCCCTCCTTTTGNAAGACTGAATACAATAATTGAAAAATTTGTACATATCTCTAATCTCTCTTCGTTAATTCAGTTCAAACTGTACAATCTGATATTTTGGACATACTTCTTGTTAGTTAACCTAGGAATGTCTATATAAATCATGAGATAATAATTAAATTAGCATTCCATTGTGGACTTTGTGTTAGAGAAAAGTACTTTTCACACCCATCAACTACATGTACTCTACTCACGTGAGCTCCCTTAATTTTTGTCCTTTCCATATTTCTGTCATTTACACTCTTTGATTGTTATGTCCCCTCCTTTTGTATTCATGCTATACACGAAATATTTATTGACGTTTAAATTCAACGGTAGAATTTTTAGAGAACTATGATCTCGTGATATATATAGTATTGGGATGAAACTCAAATTCCCAACAAAGGGTTAGGCTCCATACTTAGCAAAGCACATGCCCAAGATGAATGCCCACTTGCGGTCGAGTGAAGTTACGGATTCTAGTCAATCACGATGGCCTAAAAAATTTGTTGTTGGTTCTGAAAGGTGGAACGGTAGAAAAGTTGAGTCTTGATGTAGGATATAAGCATTTCTAGTTTGAGGAAGGAGGCAACTTTTGGTAGTTGAAGGGAGATTGAGATGATGTGATATTTCGTCGAGGGGAGAATTGTTGAAAAAAATGAACATTATGAGAAGATTTGTCTACTTTCAATAGGTTAACTTGTTTTGGGATGAATTTATACTCCACACATATCATATTATTGAGTTCCTACAACCACGAAGTCCAATTAATCACAATTTTAATGAGCTAGAAACGTACGGCGTATTTGGTATGGTGAAGTAGACAATAAAGGATTAAGAAAAAAGAAAATAAGCAAATTTTTTGTTTATTATCAAATACAATCTAATACTGTGTACCAAATGTACGTAGAATTCATACATTTGATTCATGTTTTGAAATCTCTGAACTGGTTTCTCTACCAGCAAACCATTGAATTGTTCTCTTTGCAATGGGAAACCATAGCCTCAAAGTTTTTTCATCCTTTACAATATTTACTGGAGATGATAATCGACTGATCCTGCTGCTTGCACCGAAATCTGTAAATCTTGAAATATCTGTTATCTCAGACATTGATCTCTTCTCACCTCTATCCAATGATCTTGTCGCCTTCTTTTCGACTATGTCTATGTTGTCAGTACAAGGAGAGCTTGACGTGGCAGTTGCAATTACCTTAGAATGGTACAATCTTTTTCTTTCCATATCCTCCTTTATCTTCAAAACTCGTTTCTTTGCCGAAAGTTCATCGCTGAATCTTCCACTGTTCGACACGATTGGCTCAAATCGTTTGCTTGACATAAAATTGAGCATCTCAGAATTCAGAAACATAAGGTCTGAAGTGTTGACATCACTCCACCTGCTTTTACAAATTAAATCAGAAACAATGATCTTGTGCTTGAATTTGTGTAAGGTCTCCCCGTCCCCATTATCCTTGCTACCTTTTTGAATCAAAACCTCGTCTTCCTCCCCCTGGCAATGTTTTGGAACGCGTTTACCACGTTGAATCTGGATGACCTATTTCTATCTTGCTCTCTTTGAACGAAAAGCTCGAGATTTGGTTCTTCTGCTAGATTGCACGAGTGCCGGGGGTACCTAAAGCTGTTTGTATACGTCAAATTACTCAAGTCTACCACATCAAACTTGTACCTGCAAATGGGGCAGCTCGAGTGATTTTCCAGCCACATATCGATGCAGTTCATGTGGAATGCATGCTTGCACTTTGGCAACAATCGAAGCACTTCATTCTCCTCAAATCTTGATAAGCATACTGCACATTCAAGGCCTTCTTTCGAGCCCTTGAGGGATGAAAACCTGAAAAATGGAAGAGACTCAATTACTGATCGATCAATACCAGAAAACCGAGATCTTGATGCAGGAAGAACACGAGGATCTTGTTCATCATTCGACTGATAATAAGACACCGGTCTGTGACAGAACTTTGCGTAAGCCACTATGAGAAACGTTAAGCAGAACATAATTAACAGAACAACAAGAACTACTGCCATGCTTGGACGAAGTGGATTCACATCATGCTGATTGGATGAATCTTGAGCTTCAGCACATATAATAAACAAGAGGAGGATAAATATAACCTCAAATTTTTCCATTGAGAAACTGGGCAGGGCTCACTTAATTTTCTTCAAAATTTCATAAACTTTGCTGTGTAGCATTCTTCTCCCTGGAAATCAATTGAAAACACTGTTCTTAAGGATGTATTTCAGCATCTTAAACTATTAAATAAATTATGGTTCTTTATACTTGATTCTCTGTTTTTTCCTTTGGATCTTTCTGTCCGTCCCAATTGAATGACATATTTTATACGAAGGAGCATCTTCCAGTGGGTGCGGATTCCAAACCTGCCAGAGACATGGATCCAAATAGTTACTTTCAATCGAGAAATTCAAACTTGTAAAATATTAGCCCTTTGAAGTCTTGTTTCTAGAGGGATTGTTCAGTTTTTATTTTGATTATTCAATGCTTGCATACAATGTTGAAGGTATGGAAATGAAGCGAAGTCCAGCCAGAGTTCCCAGAACGCATGATTGTGTTAATTTGCAAGGAATATATTCTTTTTCTATATATATGTTGTAGGAAGTCAAACTGGGTCCTTGACGGCTCGGCTCGGCTCGGCACGGCAGCTAAAAAGTCGACACTTGGCAAATAATGTCAATTACGAAACGTGCCAAAATCTTAGACATAATTGACAATGAGCAACGAAATTGTAGACAATTTAATTCATGAACACAAATGAGAATTCGTAATTTACTTTTTTCATATTTGTCTTTATCACACATTAAAATAAATAAATAAATAAATAAAAATTGGATAGTAGGCCCTACCCATCAGGACGGACCACATAGAAAAGTGGCGAACTGGGCTTGGTCCAGCCCACCACAAAACCCGGACCAGCTCACGAGCCTTCTCAGGCCCGGCCCATTCACCACGAGGTGCCATAAGTCTTTGCTTTGGAAAAAATGTTCTTATTACATTTACAGGCCTTTATTTTCTTGCTCCCTCATTGTTGGTCACTCTTCCCAGTCAAAACATAAAAATGATACTTAAAAAATGTCCACTTATTACAAAGGACATTGTTACGCGGAAGTATTGTCGACATCTAGTTATGTTTCCTCGATAAACTTTATCGTGCTAGTTACATGATGCAACCCGTATCAGTTCTCGATAACTTATAAGCTTAGCCGTAATATTATCGACAGTGTAGCAGCTGGAATGCCTAATGAATTCAGTAATCACAGTCGATGTATTGGCATGAAAGCTCCATGGAATCAGCAGGGGACTCTACTTTACTTGGTAGTGTAATCTTGGCCACTGGCTCGTCTGAAAATTTCTGTGCATCAGCTATATAAACCTATAGCCAAGAAGTGTACATGTAAATTTATATTGTCAATAGGACACTTTAAACATTAAAGCTATGGTGAGACAACTTGCTTGAGATATGTTATATTCTTCATTATGTACATATGTAATGATCCATCCACCATCTTCTTCAGGTCTCCCCACAAATGCAGCTCCAGTGCAACTTGTATTGGGCGGAAAGTTATGATACTCGACCTTAATCAACTCTTCATCGGGTTGTCTTGTATCCTGGTTATAAACGGGTGCACTGTTAGGGATTAAACACTAATCATCCCAATTCTGAGAGCAATAATGAATGATACAAACACAGAAACACACAGATTACTGAAGATAATATTTAAATGATATGCATGCGATCTTACCTAACGGTTAAAACTTTTAGATAAAGTGGTTCAATATGGTATTAGAGTAGATAAAGGTGCTCAGTTGAAGTCTTGTCGCCACTCAAACTTATTTTCAAGACCAACAAACTTTTCATTCATCATCGGAAAATCCATGGAATACTCGGTTCCAGTGAGATTCCTCTTATCCATCTCTCCGGTATCCATATTCATTCTCCATTCATATGCACGAGAGAAAAACGATCCTTGTGATTTTTCATCAGTTTCTTCTATAGAACCTATATCCTTTAACCCTTTAGAGAACAACTCAAATTTGTTCAAGTCAAAATCAGGTCCTGGTATGATTGAATCACAAGCTCGACATGCCAACACTACGACCTGATCTTCCCATCCAAACATATAGAAAATTATACCAGTCACCACACGATGATTATTTTTCTTATGGATTCCATATGCAAGATTTCAAAACATATGATTTATTACCTCATCACCCTTCTTGTAACAATTAATAATGTGAAACGTACAGCTTGATTCAACTTCAAACCAATTGACGGAATCTGCATCACCATAACGAGGCATTATTCCAATCCTTGCACGTCCTTGTTTTTCGTGCTTGATTAACCTATATATCCACAAATTGCACAAGGATTCAAATACAAGTTTTTCTTTGCTAAGAAAATCCATTAATGAGCTATATATGAAAGAGAATTTCTTAATATTAACACGAAGAATACTCACGGGCCTCCACTTATGAGTCGATCTATTTCTTAACTGCCAATATCAGTTGAGCGCAAACTGTCGTTCGAGAGAAGGAGGGCAAAGTCCAGCGATGCAGTTTCTGTTTTTGTAGTTCGAGCCAACTCTTGACGAAAATCCGCACCGTTTTTCTCCTTATTCCAAACTCAAAACCCTAGATCTATTTAACTAACTTTTAAACACATTGCACATTATTCCTTGAGCTTTTACACTCTATCAATTTTAGCCATTTGGTACACAGAATTTGTCAATTAAAAAATCAAATAAAACCTAACACTATAAATGGTCCAATTATACATACTAATCATATAAGAGCATTTTCAATAACTCTATTATTATTATTATTTTTTTTTTAATAAGCATGTTGTAGTTGGACATAATAGATAAAATATTCAAATTGAATTTCCACATTCGATTAACAACTTCCATAACACTCATGTGAAACTCTTTCATTTTTCAAATCCTTCATTTTTGAATTTTGTAAATCTCTACGAAGGGCTTCTTCATTAATGATCCATCGTCTACATGGAATTCTTCTTATCTAGAATTTCAATAGTCGTAATATTTCGATCAAAAATAGGAATAAATTGAGGAGTTGACCCCAACCGGACTTGCCATTATTTGTGCTTCTGGAGAAAAGTGTTTTGCAGCACCGATTTAGCAGCTGCAGCAGTAAGAAGACCCTCTATCCACGACGCTCCAGAAGGCCACTATTCTGAACCACAATGGTGACTTGATGAATGCTTTCACCACTCCTGTTTGCGTCCTTATTCGTAGGGAAGCCAAAGGTGCATCGCATGCTCGAGCTATACCTGCATTTTTACATTTCCGAGATAATGCACGGTTCTGGTAGACCTTGCTTACGGATTGTAAACGTTTTTAACATGATGTAGGACAACTAGTTTTAGAGTTTGAAAAAGTGCTGGATAGAAAATTAACAAAAAAAAAATAGCGTCAGGGGCAATTTTGTCATTTGTCGCGACGGTGTAGGAATGGGCTGAAATTTGACAAGTTGATTGGAAACGGCT
>CAIGRL010147931.1:0-16246 GCA_903798325.1 Fraxinus xanthoxyloides
AGGAATCGAACTCCCCACGCTGAGGTCGCAAGCCCAGCAATGCCCATCCTTTGCCAACTTGGATGTGCCCCGGGGGGCTTTGAGCATGTCCATCTTACTTCTTGAGCTTAGTGTTGCACAAAATATCATGATTATATTATGAAATACATCGTCAGCATGTCCGTATTGGTAGTTGGAATACTATGTGTATATGTACATATAGGCGAAGCGTACATAGGGGGTCGTGACCCTCCAACTTCTGGGATTATTTATTTATTTATTTATTTATTTGATAAAATTTCATTTGGTATGAATTGAAATCTAAATTAAAGTTAACAATTAATTTTAATAATATATTTCATAAAATTCATAACTTTTCAACTTTTATTAAAATTTACTAAAAAAATGATTTTAATCTCTATCAAATATGGGCAAAATTACAATAAATTTGAACTTTTTTTTTCCTTCTCTTACTCTCTCCTTTCACGTTTTTTTATCAGAATTTTGACCCGTCTAATTTTTTAAAATTTGTGTATAATTTCTCTACAAATTATCACGTCTACTACATATATTCATTTCCCAATCAAATTTTCAACTAACTAAAACTAAATTTACATTTTCTCATATCAAATTGTGTATATAGAATGTGTCTAAAATGATTATATTCAATTTGACTTATATTTAAAGAATTGTATTTATTTGATTGATTTTTAATTTTGAATATTAGTTATATGTTTTTCTTTCCATTACTTCAATTGATTGTCTGCATCAAATGCACTATAAAATCTTTAAAAGAAAATATGCATTTTTTTTTTTGTAATGAGCAAAATATTGATACAATGAGTGTTCGAAATCAAATGTATAAAAATAATGAGCAAAATATTAATGAAGTAATTTTTTTAAAATGTAAATATGCGTTTTCTAGGGTCAAGTATGAATCATTCAAAATTATGAACGGAGTATTTGATTTGTAAGAAGTTTAATTGTGCCACTCTAATTTAAAATTTCTGCATCCACCGTTGAACGTATATATTGGTCGTACATTTATCCGTGTGATGTCCATATGAACTATGTTTGTATGTGATGACGATATATGACTGGACAATTTTATATGGATATTGAGTATGAAGTAGTGGTTTACAACTTACAATGCGTTAGTTATGCAAACACAAAGCTATTATTACTACACATTGTGTTTCCCATCATTATACGATAAATTGTTTTAAGGACATTCAAAACCTTCAAAGTATTTGATTGACCCCACAAACTATGTGAGTTTCCCTACGAGGGTTCGTAAAGTATAGTACATAGTTCCAGTTTAGTGGGAATTAAAATTATATTTTAATCTAATCAAATTCAATAATAAATTTTAACCGTATATTTCGTAAGACCCACAACTTTTAAAAATCATATATATCATTATCTTTTGTAAAAATAAACTAGAAATTTTGATTTCAATCATTACCAAAGCGGGGCATATGCTGTGTTTGGGAAACATTAAAAGCAACTTATAATTTACTTTTGAAAGTCAAATATTAATCCTAACACCGTATTTCGTAGGATTCAAAACTACTACTTATTTATGTCACATTATAATTTTAGCCAAACAACTACATTATTCAGATACACTGTTGTGTAATCTTTTGTTTTGATGAAATAGAAAATATGAACTATATTTTACTCCTATAGTTCGAGACGTTGCTTGTGCATTATGATCTTATTAATTTTCTTCGTCGATGGATGCAATTGCATTGAGATTTGAAAACACAAAAAGTTACATGTTATGCGATGAGGTTCGCCTTTGTCTCTTGTCTCGATGGGAATTAGTCGTAAAAGTATTATAACGTATTAAAGAAGCTTTGGATCATATCAAGCCAAATCCTATAGAGTTATTCCACGTTCAATCGACTAATCTAAACATAATGAAAACGATAAATCCTTTCGTTACTTTTGCTTTTGAATAAAATTAGGCATTGCATTTGTGTGGGCTACGAGCTTTAATGGGTTCTAGGGATCTAATGCTCTTACATTATACCAATTTCGACTAATTAGTTGTATATAATAACTCAATTTGATCACTTCTTATTCTACAAATACACATTTTGCTAAAATTGCACTTCAGTCCTTTGGGAAATGTAACATTGCACTTCAATCCTTTGAAAATGTAAAATTGCAATTTCGCTCTAAACTTGCCAAAAATAGCAACAATGCCTCTCAACTGTAAATATGGACGCATATTTCCTGTTAAATTGTAGATCTTTTTTGAGAATAAATTTTATGAAAATTAATTAATTTGAATATTGTCTTTTTTGAGAATAAATTTTATGAAAATTAATTAATTTGAATATTGTGTGATTAAAAAGTAATGAAAAATTATAAATTAACACATAAAATTATTTTACTAGAAGAATTAGTGGTTGAAAATGTTAAGTGATAGTATCCCATATCGAATTAAGATGAAATATCGACCAACTTATAAATGATTAAGTTACTTCTCTTAATAAGGTTGACCTTTTAAGATAGAACCTCAAATTTTAATATGGTATCAAAATCCGTTAAGCTCTAATGAGCGATTTGATCCGATTAAAACTCAAAAAAATGAGCATACAGATTTCAAGATTAGTCTGCTCAAAACGATCCACATCTTGTAGGGGCATGTTGAGGGATAGTATCCCACATCGAATAAATATGAAAACATTGACCAACTTATAAACGATTGTGTTACTTCTCCTAATAATATTGATTTTTTAAGATGAAACCCCAAATCTTAACAGAAAATAAGTTTGAAGAAAAATGAATTTTAAAAAATTTGTACTAAACACGAGCTTATTAACATTGTCATCCTCAAAATTATACCTCGCGTCTTGACATCCCAAACTTGCAACTCTTTTAAGTTACAGTTAGGTCTCTACATTTTTCAAATTCTGCAGATTAGTCCAATTTAATAACTATACTTTTCATTAATTGTCCTTAAAATATAATAATTGTAACTCATCAAATAACTAATAAGACATAAATTTTGGGGTATAAGCTGGACGAAGTCGACCTTGGAATGATTATAAGTAGAAATGTATATGGTGCAGATGAACTAATCAACCCTAAAATGATTTGCAAAATTGAAATTGACGGCCAAAGTTATATTTTAAAGTAAAAATTGTTTAAAAAAAAAAAAGAGAAGAAAAAAAAAAAAACCCTCTCTAACATGTACAGCCGCAAGCTGTTTCGCAGGTGTCCAATTCCGTGGATTCCACAGTTTTCTAGGGTTTTCCTAATATGTACGGCTCTTTCGACATATATATATATATATATATATATATATTTAGAGGAAGTTCTCTAAATAATTTTTTTATTAGACAAAGCACGCACATAAATTTATCTTAACATGTTCAAATGCCCTAACAAACGAGCTCGTAATATTTAAAAGCAATCAACCCATATCTTATGAACATGGCAATTCGTGTCGATTTTGATTACATTGATCTAAACCGACTTGGTCAATATCCAACGAGTTTCCATCGCTTAATGAATTGCTATCGTCACACTACCCATGTTTTTTTTTGTCAAGGATAAAATTTAAAAAATAAATAAATCGAGTCTTAATAGTTAAAATTGTCTGCTACTTGCAAAAGAGTTTGACATGTACTCAAAAGAAGCAAGGAGGTCAACCTCTTCCAAATATACAACATGGATTATGACAATACAATGTAGTTGAACTCTCACGTTAACTCGAATGAATCATCCTTTCCGCGAAGGTCAACCTTTGCCTGATAAACAAGAGGAAAGTAAGTTATAAATTCCGTCTCGGTAGGACCTGTATTTTTTCTACTATGAAATTCATAAAATAAAATAATTAATGGTGGGGTTATCGTTATCCTTCTTGTAATGACGAATTTTATATGCGTTTTTAAGAAAATGATTTGGTCCATTTTTCAGAAAGATAAGCACGATTTCATTGGTTCCGCCTTCTTTTCCTTTCTACGCATACGAGAAAATAAAAACTATTTGTTATTTTATTTTCTCCATCAATATATAACTAACTGAAAGATTTTGTGTGTTTTAACTTTAGTGCATATTATGATTAAATTTACTGTTAAAGCGATCAAATATTTAATTACGAAATAAGTTTCTCATATCTTTTTGATATTTATAAATAATTGAAATTGTGAATGAAGGGCAAAATAGCAAATAGGACAACGTATCAAGGTTTCTTAGTAATTTAAATGAGAATAAGATCTGCTCCTGGTCGCCGAGTCATTATCGCCAAGATATGTGAAAGCGACTTGTAATATTTTAGTCAATTTTATTTTTCCAATTTTGAAGAAGAAAGTTAAATTCCTCCAAGAGTCCCAGACTTTCATATGTGTAGCAAACACGCTCCCAAATTTTCATTTGTGACAATTTACATCCACATCCCTAAGTTTTTAACATTGTGCGTTCGATATCCACAGATAGACAAAGTTTATTTAGTCATTAAATAACCACACGACACCAATATGATGTCTGACTGAAAAGATAAAATTGTCTGAAAAAAAGGGATATGAACTAAGAAAATCATATTCGTGCTATAGTTTTTGTTAATTGCACCATGTTTTAATTTCTACAAGCGTTTCTAATATTTCCTCATTATTACATTCATGTCCCCAACTTTCGTTTTTGGTCGAGTTCATGTTCTTAACTTTTAATTAATTAGCACATCTCCAAATATTCTGTTAGCATGAGAAAAATATGTTGTCGAACTTTTGTTTTTGTTGTCTATCTTGCTTATTTAAAAATTCGAGGGGCAAAAAATTCTTTTGTACTTCTTCATAACGAGTTTTTTTTATCCCATATATATAAGGGACCTAATGTTCTGATTGATAGAGGTTTGTGGTCAAATTAAAACAAAAAAAATTGTTCGAGCATAGGTGCATAAGTGAGCAAAATTTGAAAACCTTAATTGCAATTAAAATGTGGCACAATTAACAAAAATTGAACAATCGACATTTAGTTTTTTTTTTTCTTTTTTTAAAGAAAAAGAAAATATTTTTGAATAATTTTACTCTTTTAATTAATCACCGCATGTGTGCAGGGACATTTAGCATATAAGAACATGTTTTGGGAAGTGTTGATAAATATTTTAGATTATAATTAAATAGGAATATATGGTAGATAAATGAGTAATACTTATAAGTTTTTTATAATAATAATAATAATAAATGAATTAAAAGTGATTTGAATATTTATAAACAAAAACATGAGACAAACATAAATTATGCCCATGTTTGGCACACATTAAAGTTTTCTCATTCTTTTATTCATTTTCAACTACAAATTTTTCAATAAAATAATATTTACCACAACATCAATAACTTTTCCTTCTTTTTCAATCACACATTCTCCATAAATCTACTATTTCAGAATACATTCTTTCAAAATAATGTGGTTCAAACATATTTTATATAGAAAATTTCGTTAGGTAAAAAAGTACGGTATGAACATGGAAGTTAGGCCGCAACAAGTATGAAAGTTGAAATTCCCTCAAAAGAAATTGGAACTTACCATTAAAAGAATCCATAACACCTTAGAGAAATTATCAAGCTTTATTTTAATGCAATTCCAAGAAAATTCTACGCTTTTATTTGGTATAGATTAAAATTCAAATTTTAATTTAAGTTAAAGTCAACAATTAATTTTAATTACATATTTTTTTATTTTCATAATTTTTCAACTACACATTTTATTAATTTTTATTAAATTTAATAAAAATCTAGATTCGTAGAGACAAGAACATTGACTGAGAGGGAAAAAATGGGTACGTGGATTTTGTAAATAATTTGCATAAAGAAAAAAAAAAAAAGGACAAATTGCTGATAGAGGTAAATCGGGGGACAAGAGCGTGTCTGCAAAATCCTCAAATTCGATTCAGTTTACTTTAAAAAGTAAGCTAGACAAGATATCTCTCACACACCATATTCATGTAACAATAATTTAATACTGTCACCACCAAGAAAATTATTAAAGAAATCAAAAACAAAATAAGGAACAAAAGCAAGATGTATCAATCCCACAACAGTTCATTGAACGCAGAAACAGGTTGGTTTTTTTAAATATATGAGTTATTATACCATTCTCTTTCTGCGTGTGGGCTGGTCAAAAATTGAACTTTCGGGCGTGTTTGAGTTTGTGGAATGTTAAAATTTTTTTTTTGAGGAGCAGGGGCAGTGAACGTGCTCATGTTTGTCTGGTATTCTTGAGCTTTGCACACAAAATCAGTACATGATTGTAATGCTGGTGGTATTTCTCATTGTTTATTAGTAACAATAGCATCTGGCACACCGCTTTTGAAGTTTTAGCAGCAGGAGGATAGAGTTTGAGGAAGAGAGAGGTAAAAAGATAAAAAAAAATTCTTTGGAATTTGGGCTTTGCTTCATCTTTTGAGGTCTGCAACAAGGCCATGCTTGTTCCTCCCATCATGTGAAAAAAAATTACTTTTTTATACATAGAATTACTTTGAAGGGGATTAAAAAGAATTTCTCTTTTTGGGGGGCAGTCTTCCCTCTGTGTAAATTATTTGAGTCTCAAAAAAATAAAAATAAAAAAATGTTGTAATCATAGAAGTACATTGATTTGAGAGAACCCTATTCTTCGTGTTGCACAAAAACATGTCTTGAAAAGTGATGGGTGTATACATATATTTTCTTGGGAGTTTTGTTTTCTTTTAGCGGTCGGATGGAAAAGTGGGAGAAGCAAGAAGAAGAAGCACACTGTAGAGAAAAGAATAGGAAGAGATAGTTTGTAGAATGACAGAGAAAAGGCAAAGCCACCACATGGTGGCTGTGAGGGTGAATGAACAATTGGGCACCAAGAGAAAATATTCAATCATCCACAAAGTTTCGAACCCGAGAATCTTGGCACTTTGGATAATGCTAATGTTGATTATTAGTGCACAAATTTATGATTACATGGACGACGAGCACAAGGAGAAGNGGTGTATACATATATTTTCTTGGGAGTTTTGTTTTCTTTTAGCGGTCGGATGGAAAAGTGGGAGAAGCAAGAAGAAGAAGCACACTGTAGAGAAAAGAATAGGAAGAGATAGTTTGTAGAATGACAGAGAAAAGGCAAAGCCACCACATGGTGGCTGTGAGGGTGAATGAACAATTGGGCACCAAGAGAAAATATTCAATCATCCACAAAGTTTCGAACCCGAGAATCTTGGCACTTTGGATAATGCTAATGTTGATTATTAGTGCACAAATTTATGATTACATGGACGACGAGCACAAGGAGAAGAGGAAAGAAGTCCTTGTGAGCATGTGTGACCAAAGGGCTAGAATGTTGCAGGATCAATTCAGTGTCAGTGTCAACCATGTCCACGCCCTCGCCATCCTTGTTTCCACTTTCCTTTATCTCAAGCACCCATCAGCAATTGATCAGGTATTTTGCTTATTCTTGAATTTTCGGTTGAGAAATTTGTGAAATTTGATTAGCCCTTTCTTGTTTATGCTATGGAGTCCCCATATTTTGGGTTGAAATCATGAAATGTGGTTTTTTGGTACTGTTTCCTTTTGATGTTCTGGTTTTTGATTATTTTCTGATTTTGGACGTTTTTATACGTTCATCATCTTTGTGTAAAATTCAGCAAACTTTTGCTGAATACACTGCCAGAACTGCTTTCGAGAGGCCATTGATGAGTGGGGTGGCATACGCTGAGAGAGTTGTAAATTCGGAAAGGGATGAATTTGAGAAGGAGCACGGATGGACAATAAGAACAATGGAGAGAGAGACTTCACCCATCAAGGATGAGTATGCTCCGGTGATATTCTCTCAAGAAACTGTATCCTATATTGAATCACTTGATATGATGTCAGGGGAGGTAACTGAATTAATTCATTGTTGAAGTGAATTAAATATTTTTAAATGTAATTTTTCTATTATATACTGATTGAATAATTATTTTGGCTGATGCAGGAGGACGGTGAAAACATATTGAGGGCACGGACAACTGGTAAAGCAGTTCTTACAAGCCCCTTCCGGTTATTAGGTTCTCACCATCTTGGGGTTGTTTTAACCTTCCCTGTTTACAAATCAAATCTTCCTCCAAACCCAACTGTGAAAGATCGCATTGAAGCAACTGCAGGGTAAGCCTATGGTAATGTCATTTAACATCTATGTATGCACAACTTGTGTTGGAATAGGATAATAATCTCAAAATGAAAGAACACCAGTGACCTGCCTGCTAAATAAAATTAACCACCACAATATTTCTGTTTGTCTTATCATTGGACTACCATTGTTTTACATTGCTTAACCCATTATCTGTCGTGGTTTAATTATGTGCATACGGTTTACAGCTTGTAACGCTGGACCTCATTTGAGATCACATAATCCATGTGCTTGTTGCGTACCTTGATATTCTACTGCACAAATTGCTATTTCTTTCTAGATCAGCTAGGCTGTCATTCTTCTCATATGCTTGAATCCACAAGCTTCCTCCATGTAACAAAAAGTACCTTAGATAGGGGCTCACCATTCAATTTGATCATTATCGAACAATTCCAAGATTTACCACCGGACTAGTTGAGCCAATTAACCTCACGATATTATTAAGCACCATGAAAAGGATCCTTAATCAATGACCCAGAACCAATTTTTGAAGAAAATGATTCAATTGCAGCAGATGAATAAATTCTGAAAAAAATATAAGATACTTTAGTTGATGTTTCCATGGTTGGATTTTAAGATACTAGCAGGAAATTTGTCAGATTTGGAGGCTTATTATTCTGTTATTGTTTCAAAGAATGGGGGAAGTCTAGACTAAAAACAAGTTGAGGATAAGAATTCTCTCTTATTATTATGAGGAAACTCGTGGGCTTTACTTAAGACATTTTCTCTTTCCCAGGCTTTCACTTTCACATCTCAACCTTTCACACTTGTGGTCTTGATTCGTATTTTATCCTCTTCTATTTTCATCAATGTGAGCATCAGAAAGGAGATTAAAACATTGATGTTTTGTCGTGGATTTCTTAAAAAAGAGATGTGACTTAAATTTTCTCGCACAAGATTCTCTTTAGATGGTCATATTTTTCTTCTTTGGTTTTCCCTTTTTGGGGTACTTTTGGTGATAAAGCATATTCCCACTGTCTAGACATCAACTCTGCCATCCCATTAAACAATATCAATTCGGTAGTGCCATAATCTTCAGTTGAATGGATACTGCATATTATGCTCAATGGTATTTCTTTTCTATTTGAATTGCAGTATTATTATTTCTTGTGATTCTGGGATCATTACGTGTATGGGAGACTGTTCTAATGTTTACAGTATGAAGATATGGAAATACTTGAAAGGATAATAAAATACAAAAATTGGAAGTAGAACACTAGGCTTCCTTTGTTGTTTATGTTAATTTCTATGCTTTTGTTGGAAGTTTCATGTGCTAAATTATGCTCATTGCAAACAGTTACCTTGGTGGAGCCTTTGATGTCGAATCCCTTGTTGAAAATCTACTAGGGCAACTTGCTGGTAATCAGGCAATAGTGGTCACCGTGTATGACATTACCAACTCTTCCGATCCCTTAATCATGTATGGACACCACTCTCAAGAGGGTGACATGTTCCTTACGCATGTGAGCAGTCTTGATTTTGGAGACCCCTTTCGTAAACACCAGATGATGTGTAGGTATGTGCACAAATCTGTGGATCATCTATTGTAAGCGACGTAAAATTCTGTTAGGCATGCGTACTGAGACCAATTTGTATCCCCACTTAGGTATCTTCGAAAGGCTCCCCCGTCGTGGACAGCACTGACGACAGCATTTTTCGTCTTTGTGATTGGCTTTTTAATTGGATATATGATATATGGCGCAGCGATTCACATTGTTAAAGTTGAAGATGACTTCCATAAAATGCAGGAGTTGAAGGTCCGAGCTGAAGCTGCTGATGTAGCCAAATCCCAGGTATTTCATTCAAACGTGTTTACCATCCGCCAGTTGAATACTGCTCATCTGCTGTTACTTTATGATCTGAATTTTATCTCTTTTTCAATGCCAGTTTCTAGCAACCGTTTCCCATGAAATAAGAACTCCAATGAATGGCATCCTTGGTATGTCAAAATTTCTTTTGATTAATCTCATCTATCAAATTGGTTGGGAATGTGAATATTGATTTTGTTCATGTCAATTTGCAGGAATGCTAGCTCTGCTACTAGACACAGAACTGAGTTCCCCACAAAGGGACTATGCTCAGACTGCTCAAGCTTGTGGAAAGTCACTGATAACATTGATAAATGAAGTGCTTGACAGGGCAAAGATTGAAGCAGGCAAGCTAGAACTTGAGGCAGTCCCTTTTGCTCTTCGGTCAATACTAGATGATGTTCTATCCCTGTTTTCTGAGAAGTCTAGGAACAAGGGTATTGAGGTAAGGCCTGAAAAGCTCTAACAATCCAAATTATCATCTTACTAGCATTGCTGCCAAGTGCTTAAAACACTTAATCCTGCATGCTGCCTTCATGTTCTAATTTCCTTTTTTCTTGTGTTTCAATGCCTTTTCTGTTCGCTCTTCTGTGGCTTTGTAATAAATGACGTGGCTTTGTAATAAATGACATTGGTGTATCTGGAAAAATTGATTGGAACTTCCTTGGACAATACTATGCGATTCATCCTACAGTTGGCAGTATTTGTTTCTGATAAAGTCCCTGAAATTGTTATTGGGGATCCAGGAAGATTCAGACAAGTGATTACGAACCTCGTGGGCAACTCTGTCAAAGTAAGTGAATATTCAATGCTTGCTATACTTCAGATGTTAAAAGAACCTATCTCAAGCTTTTCTGCATTTTTTTAATACTCAAGAGAGGGGGATGGCCTTTTTCCTTCCCAAATTGAATACATATCATTCCTCAATTGCATTCAAAAAGGTTTCAACTCCCACCCTTCTGCCTGGATAGCACAATTTTGATAGCTATCAAACCCCTAGTGACACAGGATTTTGATTCAAATTAGAAATAAATTATGGGATTTAAATTGGATTTCTCTTCTTAATCCAAAATGTTTTGATTGTAGTTTTATGAACGTCAACATACTCACGATCTATTTCTTGACAGTTTACTGAGAGAGGACATATCTTTGTTCAAGTCCATTTAGCTGAACAAGCAAAAGCCGTGATGGATGTCAGAACTGAAACCTGTTTGAATGGAGTATCTGAAAGTGTAGTACAATCTAGCGGTCATCAGTTTCAAACTTTGAGTGGTTGTCAAGCTGCTGATGACCGAAACAGCTGGGATACCTTTAAGTATTTGATTGCTGATGACGACTTCCGGTATGATGCTGCCATTAGAGCAATGAATGATAACACTCATCAGAATGTCACGCTGATGGTATGTGTTGAAGATACAGGAATTGGGATTCCTGAACATGCACAAAAACGGGTTTTCACGCCATTTATGCAAGCAGACAGTTCAACATCTAGAAATTATGGGGGAACAGGTATAGGGTTGAGCATTAGTAAGTGTCTTGTTGAGCTAATGGGTGGTCATATAAACTTCATTAGCCGTATTCATGTTGGAAGCACTTTTTCATTCACTGTTGACTTCCAAAGATGCGAAAAAAATGCAGTTGGAGATTTGAAAAAATCTGTCTCTGATGATCTTCCAATGGCATTTAAAGGGTTAAAAGCTATTGTAGTTGATGGAAAACCAGTTAGAGCTGCTGTCACAAGGTATCACCTCAAGAGGCTTGGTATTTGGGTTGAAGCCGTTAGTAGCTTGAGGACAGCAATTTCTATATCTGATAAATATGGTTTCCTGATCTCTAAGTAAGCATTTTTTTTATTTCCATTCTCTCTCTTGTGGTTTTTGAACTTCAGATACCTTTCGTTGTAAAGCTTCATGCAAGGGCCCATGGGTGATCTTCTACCAAACTATTCATATTAGCAATGGAGCATGACTAGATTTCTTCACAGTATTGCATACTTTTGTCTTGTTCTTCCATGAGAATAGTTCAAAATTTCCATCCACAACAAATAAATATCTGCTATTTGTATGAAAAGTTGTATTGAATTTTAAATATATATGCAGAAATGAAAGGCTACCAGACGTGATTCTGGTCGAGAAAGATTCATGGATTTCTTGCAAGGATGATGGTTTTAATTCAGTGTTATCAGACTGGAGACAAAATGGCCGCTCATATAAGTTGCCTAAGATGATCCTTCTTGCAACCAATATTACAAGTTCTGAGCTTGACAAAGCTAAGGCAGCTGATTTTTCAGATACTGTGATCATGAAACCTTTAAGAGCGAGTATGGTGGCTGCATGCCTTCAACAGGTGTTGGGAATGGGTCGTAAGACACAAGATGTGTGCAAATCAACTTTCCTTCATAGCTTGCTCTGTGGCAAGAAGATACTGGTAGTTGATGATAATATAGTGAACCGCAGAGTTGCTGCTGGTGCACTCAAAAAGTTTGGGGCTGATGTAGTGTGCGCTAAAAGTGGTGAAGAGGCTCTTAAGTGGCTTGATCTACCTCACAGTTTCGACGCCTGCTTCATGGATATTCAGATGCCGGAAATGGATGGGTATGTTCTTTTAACTTTCTGGAATTGATACCTGGTATATAAAGTGGATGTTTCTTTTTGAGATCATAATTTGATTTATATTTCATCTTGGAAAGATAGAGCTTAAGATACGAGTATGATGGGGAGGGGGAAGTAGTATCTTACCTCCAAAATTACATGAAGAGGAGTGATTAGATAAAAGTAAAAACTTTTAGTGGGCGTACTGCCACCATTACAAGAATTCACAAAAAATAAAATCCACCAAACCTAAACTAAGGGATCTGAATCCTATATAGTAATAATAAGCCTAGCACCTCTCCTACATCCTGGACTTTCTTCAGACTGTCACTGGACAATGTATTAGCAAACCAATCCTCCACCCCATTTCTTCACGTTATGTGTGTGCAAGCCTGCTTGAAAATTTAGACACGAATACTTTACTCATATCAACCAAATATTGCAATTGCCACGACCCTGCCATTTTTCATCTTGATGATTTTCTAGTTGTGACTTTTTCCTGTGATCTAAATTGCACGAGTTAGATGTACTATTAACCATATGCTTTTTGAACTTCAAGAATGAAATTGTTACCTCACTGTACATGGCATACACTAGCATATTGTATTTGAGTCTGTTAACCTGGCATGAACAATTTGGCTGATACTGTCCTGCAATCAAAGAGTAGTTTATGTACTGGATATATTTTTATATTGCAGAAAAAAGGGAAATCTGAACTTCCAGAAATTTTCGTTGTGATTTGAATAATTGGAACAATCGATTCTGATATAGGTCCTAACTCCATACAGCATTTCCTCACTTGGTCAATTGTAGCATCCTTCTGGGTCCAATTAGTGCACGTCTTGTATTAGTATGCTTCAGTGTGTATCTGCTTCAAACATCTTTATGCCATCAAATAAATGTTTTTCTCACCCGGGGCAATCTTTATTCCAACATAGGCAGCATCCTTGTAGTTTGCAATAAACTTGATCTTCTATCAAAGAGATTGTTTACCTATTCAGCTTCAAGTTGGTGTGATGTAGTTTTAACGGTCCACTAGAATCCTGATAGGTTTATGACTACTTGGACTTTAAACCTTCACTTTAAACTTTCTTTTGAGAAAAGGCTAATTTGCTCATTCCAATAATTGCAGTTTCGAGGCAACTCGACGGATTAGGCAAATGGAGAGGAGTGCAAATGAACAGATGAAGGGAGGATGCACCATCAAAGGAACTGCAGGAAATAGAGTGTGGCATATGCCAATATTGGCGATGACAGCCGATGTTATCCACGCAACCTCAGACAAATGTCTTAAATGTGGGATGGATGGATACGTGTCCAAACCATTCGAGGAAGAGAATCTCTACCAGGCTGTTGCTAAGTTCTTTGAATCCAAGCCCATCTCAGACTCGATGCAAGATTCCTAAATCAGACAAACTGAACTCTTATAAATCAAAACTACATTGTTGGATTAAACAGGACCACTACTTTTCCATATTCTGCTGGTGACATCTAGTAAGGAAAGCTCTGGATATTCTTTGGTGGCTGGGGTTCGTTCATCAATGCAATTTCAATTTTGAAAACAAGAAATCTAACCATCTCCCCTCTTCTTGTATGTATATTAAAAGAGAGGCAGGCCAAATATGCTGAATTTGATATTGTTGTATGGATGTTTAATTGAATTTTCTATTGAAATGCCATCTAATTCCTTGATTTGTATATTTATTTCATAGAATACTTCTAGTGGGGAACTGTTGCACACTCTATTCTTTGGTCTTATCAAGGAAGTTAAGTTGTTCCCTAGTCGAGTGGAATGGATCGTGTCAATTTAGCCCCGCCTTTAGAAATGAACATTTCAAGTCATTTAAGTACTTGCGAATAGTTAAAAGAGTGGGAGAGAGCAATTGAGGGAAGACAAAACAATATATTTTCCTTTAATATGTATATGAATGAGGTGTTTCAGAAGAAACAGAACTAGTATTTATCCTCGATATCTTTCCCCATGAGCAATTGGGAGGAAATACCAGTAAGCTTGGCTTGAAGAACCTCAAAACTCTGCAAGAGCCTTGGTGAAAGATGTCAGCAACCTCATCAGCAGTAGCCACTTATCGAACCTCCAGTTGCTTGGCAACAACCTTTTCTCGCACAAACTGTATATTGATCTCAATGTGTTTGGTACAGTGATTGAACACTAGATTTGAAGCCAATGAACCTGCACTAACATTGGCACAACAGATAATCGGATAGTCAACAACATATACACAACTCATAGAACAGACTTTGAAGTCATATAATGTCAGTGGCTCCATGCACTATCTCGATATTTAGACTTACTATACCTGGAAACCTCCTTTTGTTTTCTGCAGCACCATTGTGAGTATAAACAATTGTGATCCCTCATAGCCTCAAATCCAAGAAAATACTTCAGAGAACCCAAGGACTTAAGGGAAAATTGAGAGTTTTGATCACGAACCAGTTGCGGCACCTGAGACTTACTATGGCCAATAATTAGAATATCATCCACACACACTAATATAAACAGGGATTGGCCAGCTGAAGAAGAGAAGAACAGGCTAGTATTTGATTTGGAGTTTTGAAAACCCCTAGAGACTGATTTAATTTATCAAGCAAAGTCTGGGGGGATTGTTTCAGCCAATACAAGGCTTTACTGAGCTTGTGGCTGAGACATATGAACAACCTCATGAAAATTCCCATTCAAAAAAGCATTACTTGTGTCAATTTTTGCTTAATATACAGACCAAAAGTCACAGCAAGTGTTAAGATAACTCTGATAGTGGATGATTTGATGACTGGACTGGAATTCCCAAAGTAATCAACCCCATAGTCCGTTGGCAGCAATTGACCAAAAGTCTGGCCTTGTACCTCTCAATGTACCATCAACAATGCATATCTTAAACTCTCACTTATTGCCCAGAACATGCATCTGATCAAAATATAGGACAAGTCTCCCAAGTGTTGCAATGCTTCAATTCGTGGAATTCAGCAGACATGTCTTGGCCACTTAGGATCTAGTAATGCTGCCTCAGCAGATACGACTCTTTAGCAGATGAGGAAGAAGTAGACAAGCAACCAACCCTTTTTGGCTTATGAATGCCAGATTTTGATCTGGTTTGCATGGATGACAGGGTTGTACTGGAGGAACAAATGGAGAAGCATCTAATTACGGTGGAGAAGCTACAATAGATAAAGTGGGAACAATGAAACAAGATGATACATGCTGCTGATAAGAATGAGATGAAGCAGCTAACGATGGTAGACTCCTAGGAGAACAAGTTGTCACAAGACTAACACCGCCACGTGTCACCAAGAATAGGTGACCCAACAAAAGGTCCAAACTGATATTGAACATGATAAACAGAAGTATCCTAGAAAGAGAGACAAAACCACATGCAAAAGGTTCTCATCCAAATGTCACTCTTTGGGCTACATATATCTTGCCATTAGAGTGCAATCACTTGTAGCCCTTGTGTTTGTTACTTTATCCTAAGAAGAGAGTGTGAAGTATGAAAAAACAACTTCGTTTTTATTATAAGACCTAAGGAAAGGAAAACAAGCGCAGGCAAATATTTTAAAATTCTTGTAATTGGGCTTCAACTGGAAAAGATGATGGAAAAAATGGTTGGTGGCTGACTTTGGAGCTAAATTTGAGGGGGGCTCGGTTGTTCATTTTGGAATATGGAAGTTGATTTGTATTCTCCTTCGTGAGTATATCGAAATCATATA
>CAIGRL010147942.1:0-11211 GCA_903798325.1 Fraxinus xanthoxyloides
TGATAAGTTTAAAAAAAAAAAAAATTTATACGCCCCGCCCCGCCCGCGACCCGAGGCGGGGCGGGGTTTATTGCCATCTCCACATCTATTTGCACTGAACTTTGGAACAGGGACTTTTGCAAAAAATTTAATACGCAGCTCAATAACTTCAAAAATGGCATTCCAATGAAATTTACGTAAATCAACTCAGTTGACTTTGAATTTGGATTGGTCCAAAAAATCGACCCAACTCGACTCATGCATCTACGCCCACCCCTATTGGCAACTCCATCTGACAATTTCGCCCACGCTAGAATAATATTTTGAGGATGTTTGGTAGGGATTAAAATCGGATTAAAATTGAAAAACTAGCCGTTATGGTTGACTTTTATTAAACGGATGGGGTCCAATAACGGCCATATTTTCAATTTTAATTGGATTTTAAATCGTACCAAATAGGGCCTTTGTCTCCATGATGCACATCCAAACTCTTAAGCAAGAAACGAGTTTGACTTAAAATCCACACAATTGGGTTGATTTTCGAAATTAAGAAGTCATGAGATTTGAAGTCATTAAAAGCCCATATTTTCACGGCCCAAGCCTTCCTTTATTATTTTACTCTTAGAGCATCTTTAAAAAACTTTATATTTTCAAAAAGTATATTTTACAATTTAGAAAACGTTTATAAATTTATAGAATAAAAAATTTTAAGTACTCCTATAAGCTTTTTATATTTAACATTTAATTATATAACTCTAAAAAAATAATAATTATTTTTTCATATCTTTTATTCTCATTAGTTTCCCTCTAAAATATTATATTATTTTCTTCTATTGAATATTGAAATGTTTTTAATACATTTAATTATAGTGAGTGAGTTTGATTCTTTTTAAACATAAAGAGCATTTTTTATAAAAGGGTATATTATGTGTAATATAAAATATTT
Source organism: Fraxinus xanthoxyloides (assembly GCA_903798325.1). Classification (NCBI taxonomy): domain Eukaryota; kingdom Viridiplantae; phylum Streptophyta; class Magnoliopsida; order Lamiales; family Oleaceae; genus Fraxinus; species Fraxinus xanthoxyloides. Next base: position 926 of record CAIGRL010147942.1, read on the forward strand.
TTATATTTGGAGAATAAAATTTGTTATGCACTTTAATAATATTTTTTTTATTTTGGCTCTTTATTTTTTCAACAATGGTTTATTATTTTCCCTTCGTCTTTTATATAACATTTTTCAGCCGTCAAAGATCAATCGACTCAAATATGGATATAATAATTTGTGAAGTAGAGCATTAATATATGTAATTTATTAAGCTAGTAATTTATTAAGCCACTGTTTGAACCTCATTTAAGAAATAAAGTATTGAAATATATTACTTATTACGCCATTTTTTAACCTCCATTTTCTAAAATTTATCTTTCTCTATTCATTTTTAAATGCACATTTAATGTGACCAATGGCTTTCATCAAAATATATTGAAGACAAAATTTCTAGATAAATAAAACATGGACAAAATGTGTACAAGTAATTCTAACATTTGACAGGACTAATATAGACTATTTCATCAGTTCTTTTTTTTACATATATAGAATAATGAAGTCAAAAGTTGCGACAAAATGAGCCCCTGTTTGATTCCCATTAAAAATCTCATTTTCATTCTTCTACTCATTTTCAACCACACATTCTTCAATAAAATAATATTTTACATCATATCAATAACTTTTCTATCTTTTTTAACCACACATTCTCCATCAATCTACTATTCCAAACACACTCTGAGATTCATTTGTCAGATACCAAATGTTAAAAAACAAAAAACTCTTAGGACCTGTTTGATAGACCCTTTTTTCCATGGAAATCGTTTTCCATTTCTCACTTTTACCATGTTTGATGACACTTTTTTTCCATGGAATTGGTTTTCTACATTTGTTGATTTTCTTGGTTTTAGTTGAATTGAAATTCCCACCTTTTAGGTGAGAATTGGTTTTTCATATCCCAATTGTAAGATAATAATAATAATAATAATAATAATAAAATAAAATAAAATTATCCCTTAAATTGACATTTTCCATGTAAAACAAAATCAAATGAGCACCAAAAATTTTCCAATTTTTTTTTTTACAATCCGAACAAATTATATCCTCAATTGTAAGAAATTTATCCATTTAATTGACAATTTTCATAAAAATCAAAATCAAACGAACACTAAAAGATAAAAAATCTCAACATTTTTAGGTACAAAATTATATCAATCAAACACAATTAATTGATAATTCTCATACAATTTATAGGCAATTTAATTCTCTACAATTTGTTTTCTTTCTATCCAAATCCCATCTTTGAATCAAACGAACCCTTAAAATCTTCAAAAAAAATTGCTCCGAACGGCGCAAAATAAAACTGAACGTGAATTTGAACATCTAAATATGAAGATCTTAACACAATGTCTATGAACGCTAACCAAACACACGTTTAAACACTTCTTTTAGGCTAACTCCTAGGTGTGTAGTAGCTTTTGATTTTTTCAATTCTAAAGATTAGTTTAAAAAGTTGATTTGACTAAAATAAAAAAGGATTTTATTGATGCCATGATTGCTACAGTTACAAGATCATTTGTTCGCATAAAACCGCCAACTATAAAATTTCACGGAAGTTAAGTAGGTCATAGTGGAAACAAATCGACTACTTTATAGGTGAAAATATGTTTTGAATTAAAATATATAAATTCTTGTCCGTTGGATCTAACCAGCACTAATCACTCGATAATCCCAACAATTTCTTTCTGGTTGTTAACCAAACCCCACTAATATCATATCTAACGGCCAAACGCTGCACCAAGAAAATCATTATCTATTTCCTAAATGAATAATGTTATGTAACTTCATTCGGATTGCAACTCTAATTTAGGTGATGTTAGATGATATGTCAAATGAAATGTGAAATTTAATGTTATATCAATGACACATAGACTGGTGTTGCAACCTTGATGATGATAAATAATCCATACTAAATTTTCGTTATTCAAGATGCAACAAGGTTATGACAGTAATTCAAACATGTCGCCAAAGTCAAGACAATTTGCCCTTGTTTGAGCCCCATTTTATAAACTCATTTTCCTTAAAAATTCATTTTTAACTTTACATTTTTTCAATTTAAATAATTTTACACGTAAATTCAAAATTTCTTCTACTTTTTAGTCACTCACTCTTAGAAAAAATCACTATTACAAAACTTATTCTTTCAGATAAATGGAGCTCAAACATATTGAATTTGTTGATTCACCACCTTAATTACTTTTTATCTCCTTGTCAATGACTAATATCTTTACTTAATCTTGAATTTTCAAAAGCTAAATATATTTATATTGAGTACATTTTAATTGTATAAAATGTTCATGATCTTTATACATTATTATATTTATATCTCAAACATTTTTTTTCTTCGCATTCTTATTCTTAAATTAATATAAATCGTTTCTGATTATAATTTCTCTACAAAATTTTCTTTAAGACGGAATAAAAGATTTATTTACCCATTGTATTTTTAAATAAAAAGATAAATAAAATGCAAAAAAGCGATTAAAATATTTGATCCTTATTTTAAAACGTGTTAAAAATATCTTTGAACGAACACCATATTTAAAGATAATTTTTTTGGATCAATGAAAGGTAAATGCTCTTTAGCCCTTATTTGGTGCATATGTTTTAAAAAAAAAAATTGCTACACGATCATTTTCAACTATATATTTATACAATAAAATATTCTACACGTAAATTTAAAAATCTTTCCTACTTTTTAACCACATATTCCTCTAAAAATACTATTCAAGACTCTTCTTTTTATTTTATTTTTAAATAATGGGCACCAAAAATGGGCTTAGCCCTTGTGTGGTCCCTATTTGTTCAAAAGAGGAAAAAATCATATCTTTGGTGTAAAATATATGTCAATTCAAAACTCAGACGATAAGTTTAAATTTTCAAATCTCAAATAATAACTAAATAATTAAAAATATTTTATTAATTAAATAAATTAAGGCCACGATTATACAATTAATGATCACGGTTATACATTTATAAGTATGTCACAATTTATTTATTGGTCACGTATTATTAAATTATTTTTTAATCGCAAATTAAAAATATTATAGGTCAAAAAACATAATTTTTATAGATCACAACTTATTTAACGGTCACATATTTTCAAATTAGTTGGTCTTTATTTTTTAGTCACGGATTATCGAATTTTAAGATCACAAATAATCAAATAGTTGTTCATATACACCAAACACTTCACCCCACCCTCAATCACAATTTACTAACAATACTTGGTCATAAATCAACCATGTAGTTGGTCACAAACACCAGTCACCACCATCAACACAATACCATCTTCATCGTCGTCGTCGACCATCAACACCATCCCACCAGCATTGACAACATCATCACCACCTCACCATCGCGTCAACATTACAACAACCACCGCCCATTACAATCACCGCCACAATTTGTAAACCACCACCAACTACCCCAAAAACTCTAGATTTTCACCACCACCACCACCACACCTAAAACAACCCACAAACAGATCGGAGAGAAGAAACACCACGTCACCATTATTGCAATGACGACTGTAGCACGGCCGTCGCAACTGCGGCAACTTGAGCGTGGAGTCGCCTCAGACGCATTGGAGGGAAGACGTTGACGTCCCTAAAATTACATCCACGTCGTCGTCGCTACAACGGCGAATGTAGCGTGCAGAGCAGCAAGCACAACGCCATCACGCACAACGTCATTACTGCAGCGACGCTGATGCTCACCACGTTCACAATGCTTTTGAGCGCTGCACACAACGATGTTACTGATAGATCTCATCGAGGAGAGGGAGAGTGAGAGTGAGAGTGAGAGAGAAGATTTTTACTTTGTTGAGGAAAGGGAGAGTGGGAGGATTCCGACTTCGTCGAGAGGGAAAGTGGGAGAGAGAATTGATTAAAATGATTTAGAGTTAAAATTATGTAGGTTAGTGTTTTGATGAGTGTTGAATTTGTAATATAATTATTAATATTAAAATATTAAATTATCACTTGATTTTTGCTTAAATATACTTCATACTTTATTTTTGAAGTGTGATATTTAAATGCTCGTTTTAATGTAATTTTCATTTTCAAAAATACGTTTATTTCTCTTATTTTCAATTACACATTTTCAATAAAATAATATTATACATAAATACAATTTTTTTCTTTTTTTTTAAACATATATTATTCATCAAATCAATATTATACAATACATCTTTTGATAAAAAATAACGATCAACCAATCTTAGCCCCTGTTTGGCCCACATTAAATTTCTCATTCTCATTCTCATTCTTCTACTCATTTTCAACCACACATTCTTCAATAAAATAATATTTTCCATCACATCAATAACTTTTCCTTCTTTTTCAACCACACATTCTCCATCAATTTAATTTTCAATAAAATAATATTTTCCATCACATCAATAACCTTTCTTTCTTTTTCAACCACACATTCTCCATAAAATTACTATTCCAAAATACATTCTTCCAAAATAATATCCATCAAACACACGTTTAATGTAATCGAAAAATGTGATTTATTTATGAAAAAGTAATGTGAATATGACCATCTTTTCAAAAGCCAAGACCCCGCTTTACAAATTTACCCTCACTGATAGATTCTTCTGAATAGAGAGAGACAGGTAGAAGAAGAGAGAGAGAGGGAAGATACATTTTGAATCAGTTAATTTCAGTTAATAATTTATGAAGGCTAAACCACAACAATGGTGACGGACCAAGAGATTGCGAAAGGAGTGGAGACTCTCCTTCGTCAGTCAGACCCTAACACCGTTACTTCTCTAAACGGTGTCGTTCAGCAGCTGGAAGCCAAGCTAGGGTTAGACCTGTCCCACAAAGCCGGGTTCATCAGGGACCAGATTAGCCTCCTCCTCCGGTCGGAACCGGTGCCGAAAGACCATTTTGCCCCTGAATTTCACACTCAATACCCAAACTGTAGCCAGCCCCCTCAACAATTTATCCATGCCCATGTCGTCTTCCAGCAGCAGCTCCACCAACAGCACAATCCCTCCCCGCCACCGATACAGCCTCAAGTGCAACCCCCTTCACCGCCTCCACCGCTAACTGTGGCGAAAACTGGAGCTGACGCTCAGAATGTAGTGGCAAAGGCTTCTGGAACACCAAAAGGAAGGTGTGTTTTCGCCCAATTTGTTTTTGTAAACAAGGTCTTGGCCCTACGCGGGGTGTTATTTGGGGTTAGTTAGGGTTTCGGTTATGGTAAAAAAGTGAAGTGGCGTCGTTAAAAAGCTTAAATTTTATTGCGGTTTCGTGGTTGCTTTACTCAGGGTTATAGACGGTCATGTTTCGTCGATTATGGTTATCCATTTTCTCTTGTGTAGTTAAAGTGAGGAGGGTTTTTAATAGGCAAGATTGCGTGGTGATTGTTTGACAGTGCCATTTTTGTTCCTTTAGTGTGATTCTGATTGTAATTTGTTAAGTGCTGGTTATTCTATCTTTAATTCATCATTTATTTAGTTCTCTTGTTTATTGTGGAGGTACACTTGTTCTTTTATAATTTTATGTTAATTCATGCGTGAAATGAGAAGCAGTTTCTAATTTATTTCTACAAAGCACACATCTCTGTTGCGCAATGTTCTATTTAAAGCAAAAGATCTTATGCATTTTTTTGCCATTTTGATTTGATGTCGATATATATCCAACCGAGATATTTATATTATCAATAACTTTTAATCAAGACGAGACAATGGCAGATATATGGAATAGGATTTAGAAAGTTACGATTTAAATGGTTGTTACTGAAGGTTTTTAGAAGAGAAGGAAATTTCTGGTGACTTTCCTTAACAAGTTTCCCCTTTGTTAAGTTGACTGGGAAGCACCAAGCTTCATCCATTTAGCTAAGAGTGCTCAGCTGTTTTTCAGATCAAATGGATGGAAAGTTGTTTTATCAAGGCCTTGCTAGTCTTTCACTCTTCTGTATCGTCTCAGTTCCTATTTATTTTTGGATTTATACCCATTTTATATTAAAAGTTTGGTCGGGGATACCATGGAGAGAAATGAATAATGTTTACTGTTTCATTTTAGAACATTGTTCGCCCATCTAGTTTGAGTGGTACTAAGTTGTACAAAAATATTTGGATACAAATACATGCACTACCAAATTAACTTGTCTAACATCCCCACCCAATCCCAACATGTGCATGCACGCACCTAATCTCTCTCAAAGAGATGAAGGGAAAGCAAAATGGCAAGCAAACACAACTCCTCACATGGCACAGTCCACGCCCGTGGGTTCCTGTTTTGATGGGGTGCTTTCGTATTATATCCGATGTAAATTGTCAAAGGCTGATAGGTTATTTCTTTATACTGCTGTCACTAATTCATTATGCTGTGTACATCTCTTCTGATCTAATAATAAATTGGATAGAAACCTAATGCATTTAATAATCTAGATGAATATTCTTATTACTTTGAATGGAAATATATTTTACTGTTTAAAATGTTTTACCTACATGCTTGAAGTTCTCATTTTTATTCTTAACGATCATTACTTACTTTTCAGAACGCAACTGCATGAATTAATATGATTTCTATCCAACAAGTGTTATTTATTTTGTTTGGAAGTTGAAAACAGTAGGTGAGGGTGCTTTCCACTTGTGCAAAGTTTCTATTAATGTGTTGGTTTAAGTTCCAATGCTGTGATATTGCGACTTTCTATGGCAACTGGTGAAGAATAAACCTCATCGAGACAAGTGATTTGTTTCACTTACCTTTTTATTTCAGCACTCCAGCTCGAACCAAAAGAAGAGGCGGTCCAGGTGGTCTAAACAAAGTATGTGGCGTTTCACCTGAACTACAGGCCATTGTTGGTGAGCCAGCATTGTCGAGGACGGAGGTTTGGATCTCCAGAGCAAACAGTTTTCCTCTTTTCGAGATCATTATTTACATTCATTGTTTATTTTATCCAGTACTAGTACTAATTGTATGGAATACTGAAGTAGACTGTTGTCTGTGATTCAGATTGTTAAGCAGCTATGGGCATACATCAGGAAGCACAACCTTCAGGATCCAGGTAACAAGAGAAAGATTATCTGTGATGATGCCTTGCGACTGGTTTTTGAAACGGACTGCACAGACATGTTCAAGATGAATAAGCTGCTTGCAAAGCATATTATGGCACTTGATCCAACAAGTATGTATGATGAGCACGAGAGCAAAGTTGGCATATATGATTTTCCTGTGATGTTCTTTCCTTATTCTTTATTGTTGTGTGCAAATCAAACATTTGCAGAAGAATCTGGTCCAGCGAAGAAACCAAAGGTTGAAGATTATCCTGAAAAGGGAAGTACAGAATGCAGTCCTCCTCCTGTTATAATATCAGATTCACTTCTAAAATTTCTTGGCACTGGAGAAAGGGAGATGCTCCAATCTGTGGCACTGGGACATGTTTGGGATTACATTAAGGTTAATAAGCTTGAGGTGGGACTACTTAAGGAGTCATCATAACTACTCTAAATACATATTTACAAAATTAAGCAAACCCACATCATTGAAGTCATTGATAATATCAAAATAATAATGCAGGATGAAGTCACATACACATACTATTATGGCTTGATTTGTTGTACGCCTAGTTATTGACTTTCATAGTTTCATATTTCAAAATCTTGATGATTTTTTTATAGCCCTTTTTGTTTATGTTGCCTTCCATTTTAGCATGTCTATTTTAGCTTTTCAAGAATTAAATGAAATAAATTCTTAACGTTATTATTGATGGTCAAAATACTTCGCAAACAAATATTTTAAATTGGGCCACTAAGTGAAGAAAATACTGTACATAAAATTGTGTATTAATATAACAGTTGAGCAAATTTTGTGTCTTACATAAGTAAATTTTTCTTTGTATTTGATGGAACTCATAATTTCTTGAGTAACAGGCACAACTATCTATATATAAAAGAGCTTGCCTGTAAATTAGAAAAACGGTGTACAAAGCAGTAAGTTGTAACAAACTAGGTCATGATTTCAAGGATTTCATTAATTGATACACGTCTCTTGCCAACTCAATGCGTGTTTGCTCGTTTTATGGCATAGGCTAGTTGGCAGCTGTAACTTGTTACACATAGGCCATGATTTCAAATTTTTATTATTTGATATGTGTCTCTTGCCAAGTCACAGTGTGTTTGCTCGCTTTTATTTATTATAACAATCATATTTGATTTTGTACGTGTACTTGCATTGCAGTCCTTAGATAAAAGTTTCTTCAACTAGCGGGCTTCAACCATCCATATTCTGAGCTGTTTCAAAAATATGTGAGAATGCAGCTCAAATTCATGACTTGACATTGAATCTCCTATTAGAATAAAACCTATAGGATGCTACCACATATGCGCTTGTGTACCCCTGCGAAGCTCTAGATTCTTGTGTGCTGAGTGCTGATTATAAGTTGTACAAGTCATCTGCATTTCAAAATCTTCCTTATCTTGTTTGTCTTGTACAGGATCCTCTGAATTCAATGATGATTCATTGTGATGCAAAGCTTCAGGAGCTTTTAGGGTGTAAAAGCATTTCTGCTTCGGGAATACAGGAGTTGATTGCACGCCGTCATTTATTTAAGCGTTGATGGTGCTTTGTCATGTGAAGTGGTAAGTAGTGAAATGATTGGACATGCTAATGTGCAAAATTTTCAAAAATGGAATTAATTAACATACTTCCATTACATCTCAGTTTTTCTCAAATATATGATTTCTTTTTCAACATTTTCTTCTTATTTCGTGGCACCTGTAGGAAGGCGATCAATGCTTTCATCCATTTAGGTACATATAGCTTCTTCATTCTACTTTAGCTTGAATGTGATCATCGTCTTCTGTTTCTCATGTTGAAATGGCTTTAGTTTTGTGTTTGTGCATCAGTAAAGTTCGATTTAATATTACCAAGTTCTATTCAAGTTTGACCAAGCTCTCCATGATTTTCTCTTGCCTCTCATCAGGAACTGTCGAAAGTTCTTAGTTATTTCAATTTCTATTGGATATATATGTACCTTTTTTTTTTTCCTCTGGAAAGACCTATCACTCGACCTGACATATTGGGCTCTCTGCTGGAATACTTGAGTCCAATATGATGACTCTTTTTGGTTTTACTTTTGTAGGTATCTGGAGGTTATAGCTAGCTAGTTGTTTGGATGACCTGACTGATCTACATAATGTTATTGGCAAGAATCATCTTGTAATTACAGCAATGCTTAACATCTTTGTAATGGATAGAAGTACTCACCGGAATTATATATTTTGTGAACACCATATAATTGGTGATGTAGATTTCACATGTTTTGCAAGCTATTAGTTGTTAATTCTCTCGTGTAATCAGTTTTGCCTTTGTTTGGTTTAGATAAAAATCAAAATTTTAGTAGATTTTGATAAATGATTGATGGAATGGGTAGTTGAAAAGTTTGGGCCCTTTTGCTGGTTTGCATTCGTATGCCCATGTATCCTCGTGAACCTTTAGAACGATGGATGAGAAATTTTGGGGATTTTTTCTTGATTTGTGGGCATGCTTAGAGGTGGAGAAAGGCTGAACGTATAGCCTTTTTATACAGTCATTTTGACGGCCCTCTTACATAATCGCGGGCGCCATCCCATGTGAGAGGGCTGTCAAAATTAATGTATAAAAAGGCTGTAAATGTAGCATTTCTCTTAGAGGTGTAGGGTGATCAGGTCATGCATTGAAGCACAACCTATAGGATGCTGGCACATTTGTGCTCGTGATGACTGTTGAAGCTCTTCATCTTTAAGGGCCAGATTTGAAGTTTTTTTTTTTCCCCTTCAGTTTTGACGGGTTTTGAGTGACACCGATTATGAGGGGATAAAAAAAGGTGTTTGCTAGTTTTTTTGGGCACCGATTTTGAATAGTTTAAAAATCACCCAAAATCGGTATATTATAATTTTGACTGTTCTCTCAACCCATCAAATTGACGGATTTTGATCTTTCTCTTATTCTTTTCTAATTTTACTTTCTATAAAATAATTATTTCCAATCAACATTTTTTTCACACTAACTTATAAATAAAAATATATTAACTAAAAATTATTTATAAGCAAAAAAAGTTACATTATAATTATAGGGTTAATTTCACAAACGGTCACTGTACTAACCTAAAAATTACAAAAGGATCACTGAAATTTAAAACTTGAAGAAACAGCCACTGAAGTTTTAATTGTTTCACAAACGGTCACTGAAAAACCGTTATGATTTTAATTCAAGCTTAAAGGATCAAAACACGTGGACATAGAAGTTTGACCACCGCAAATGCAAATTTCTTTTAAATGAAAGTACACTATATTTTTATGTGAACTA
>CAIGRL010147952.1:0-14450 GCA_903798325.1 Fraxinus xanthoxyloides
TTTACAAGCATAATATATAATATACTTGGAATTTGTTTGTTGTAATCAATCATGAGTTTAATCGATGAGCGGTAACATAGTTTACATTGTTGGCTTAGTTTATTATGGAGTAGTTAGTACATGTGTCTTCATGTACCATCTGTCTTACACACACTATGATATTATTAGTGGAACTCAACCACATGTGTGAGATCTGAAATGTCAATCACATGTTAGTAAGGATTATTTATTAGACATAAGCTCAAATTTATCACTGGTAATAAAAAAACTCAATATCTGATATTCTTCTTCGGAGTCTATTTGACTCGAGAAATTAAGCATGCGAGGTTTATCATAACTTGATGGTTTGGTCAATTGACTTAGGTTAACATGCCTAAATCTCACTATAGGGGTCATTTTAGTCACTTAATGAAGAACAGTCTGAATTTAAGATGTGAAAAATAATTACGAGTTTAAAATATTGAAAGATGTGAAAATAAAATATGCTCAAAGTCAGTGGGAGAAAAATAATATCAATACAGAAGAGCTTTTATTTAAAGGTCCTAATGTGTTTTAAATGATTTGACTTTCATAAGTAGAGGAATGCACTTATTGACAACAATGTTTAGCATGTCATTTTTTACGAAATTAAGGTTTGGAGTTCTACTTACAAATGATTAGTGATACTTTACACACATGGGTCACTTATACAATTTACTTCATGTTAACTTGAACTAAGTATGTGGGATGATTTACTATACAATGCTTATACTAGTACATACTAACAACATCATTTTTTAGTTATTATACGTTAATGTTAAAAAATGGGAAGAGTAAAGTACCTTTGTGATGTTTTTAATTATCGGTCCTTTGGTCATTTGTGATAAAAAGGAGGAGAGTAAAGTAAATGTTTGTGAATGAAAGAATTTTATACTTTAATTTTTTTTTATGGTAAAGTAGATTGATATGGGAGATTTGTTGATTACAATGCATCCATACCATATCTATCTAGATGTTTGAGTTTTTGACGTTTGTGTGATGCTAATGTTTTTGCTGGTGTTTGGATTAACATTAGTGTTACGTCTTATTCTAGCTAGTGTTGGTATCATGTGTACAATGTTTTTATTCATTTGTATCATGTGTTTTTACATTGGGTATTTGAGTAGTGAATTTCAAGAAACAAGTTTAACAAGGAATGCAAGAGTAATGGTGGGCAAAACCCGACTAAACCCACAAAAACTGCCTAAACCGAACCAATCGACTAGTTTGGGTCGATTTTTTTGTTGTTTCTACACGAGTTAGGCGGGTTGGTTGTGTAGGCGGGTTGGGTTGGATTGTGTTATGAGTTAACTCATGAAAACCGAATAAACCCGTCCAATCCAACACGACTATATCTGTAAACTTTACAAATGTTATAATGTTGTTTGAACGAAATTGAGTAACTTTGTTTCTTCACACAAGCTATAAGAGCTACAATATTTAGAAAAAATTAGATTAAAATGTCAGTTCTTGTTGGTGAAATTTTGTGCAATAGTTGAAAATTTTGAGAAAATCATACAGAAATTATATACTACTAATTAACTAGGTTTTATATACGCAAACGCGATATACAAAAAGTCTTGAATATAACACAAGACATAGAACTCTTAGAATAATATTATAAGACTTGGATAGAATGCTTTTTACGAAAAATAGAATAAGCAAATACACATTTAACACAAAAATATATTAATTGTCAAAAACATTTCTTGGCTTCATATAATTTAATATCAGTCTGTCCATGTAACATTTCCGGGTATGAAGTGCCAAAATAATTCAATTTTTTTTGTCATTGCAACTATAAAGACCCAATATTATATAAGTCATGAGGCAATTATAAATCCGCTTAACTCGACCCGCCTACTTTAATTTTTGTGACAAGTTGTCCCAAACGGACCAACCTTACCCAACCCAATTGATACTTGATTGGGTTGGGTTGGGTTGGGTTGACTTGGGTTTCAAATTTTAAATGGGTTGTGTCGTATTAAATTATGATTAAACCGATCATGTTGGGTTGAGTTTGAGTTGAGATAAAAATCGACCTCACCCAACCCATGCCCACCCCTATGCAAGAGACATCAATTTAATGAAGGTTGAGTAGTTTAGATTTTGTATTTAGTTTTCCTTGACTTATTGTATAGTTTTATCACAGAATGTCAAATGTGGAGTTTGTTAGGTTTTTAGTGTTGTCAATTCTGTGGACAAAAAGACTAATTTGTAACGTGTTGTAAAAGTCAAGGATCTAAAGTACAATTTGTGCAACTTGGGTTATGAGGTATAGGGTTCGATCATGAAAAGAGAAAAAACATGGCGCCACATTTTTGCTAATTTTTCGCCCAATTGGCGCTCGAGCGACAAAAACAGAAAGCTTGATGTCCGCCTGTCCCTGAGCTCTCTCTTGAGCGATAGTGCGTCGCTCACCCATCCCTGAGCCATCATTCTAGGGACAGGTCGGTCCAAAAAATCCTATGTTGCCGTTGTGAAGTATTTATTACGGCCTATTCAACCTAATTTCCCTCTCCTATAAATGCCCAAGTCTATGCCTTTTCTCTATAACATATTCAAAAGCCTATTCATATATTGATTCCATTATTTCATTCTTGATTTTATACAACCACATATTTGGGAAAAACATCAAACACATTTGTGAGTTCGCTAGATGTCGTTAGATTGATCTAGATTATAAGTTAGTTCGACCTTACGTGTGGAATTATTCTAATTAAAGCAACAAATCACTTTTAATTAGTTTTGATATGGTTAAACATATGATCTAATTTCTTTAAATTGAATTACTGCAGTTGTTAACTTGGAAAGCAATAAATAACACAAAGCTTGATGACAGAGAAATCCAACTGGGTAAAAACTTTGGGACCAAGCCAGTTATCTCCACTATTGACAATTTGGGTTATAGTTCAATTCCAAATTAATTCCACTAGCTATTGTAAACCTTGCAACTCCAAGATCTGCTGCTCATTCCGGCCTTACAATTTGCTACCGTAGATACTGTCCAACCTACCCCTTTAGACCTCTTGATCTACCTCATATAGCTTCCAAGATTTGTTGTACTTATCGACTCACAATCTTCTACCAAGATATGTTGTCTCAGTCTCATGATCTTCTACACACGTTTCTTCCAAGTGGATACCCAGGAATCACCTATTCGCATTCTTCTTCCCGCGCTTGAATCCCTTTCTCAAAGTGTTAAGTCAGGTGTTTTGGATTAGAACTTCTGATGTTTTCAAAACCAAGTTGTCGAATCTTAAGAATAATATGTTTGTTTTCACTAAAGAATTATACTTTTGGATATCTCAAAATATGATGTGAATGTGTTATGCAATGAAAGCACAATGAAACAACCAGTGAAATTCATCACAGACATCTGTATTTATAGTTGGGGACGCTTACGTGTTATAGAACGTGTAAAACTCTTCAAAATCATGAATTAGGCTTGACTGCATAAATAAGTCGCTCGAACGAGGAAACCTTTTGCTCAAGAAAGGGTGATGTCGTTTGAGCGACAGCGAAGTGAAATGTAGGTGATGACTCTTCTGTTTCTTGCGTCGAGCATGAGTCAAGCGAGCAGCTAGTGAAATTTTGGTACCAAGTTTTCCTTATTTTCAACCTCTAATCCTAACTCAACTCATTTATACAAAATTGCATCAAAGTTCCTGACTTTTTACAAGTGTTCAATTAAGACCTCTTTGTTCACAAACATACCAATTACAACCTTGGACCTAACAACATTGAATCCGAAACACCACCTACTTCCTATTGGTCATAGGAAGACACTTTCTCAGTTGAAGTTCAAAGGCTACTAAAGGTTGAGAGATGTTGGACTACAAACTTAGGAAGAGCAAAATGCCTTGGAGGAGATTCTTGTAATTTCACTTGGAATAGACAATTGCAGAACGTCTTGGAGTTAGCAGGAAATAGATCAGGAAGTCTAGTGGAGTTGACTAGATAGCATCTGACTGTAACTCACTCCGTATTGTTTATAGTGGAGGTAACTAGCTTGGTCATGGAGTTTTTACCCAATTGGGTTTCTCCGATATCAATATTGTTTTATTTACTACTTTCTTTATTATTGCAGCAATTCAATATAGGATAATTCGATTTGTATGTTCAATGATTTAGAAACAATTAAAAGTGACTTGTTGCTTTTCATTGATTAATTCCGCACATATAGGCAAAACTAAAAACTGTTAAATAACAACCATTCGGTAACTTAAAAACCGTTAAGTGAACTTTTAAGTGGTATCCAGTGCAACATCCGAATTTTTTCAACATATCAAAGAGACATCTTTCTCGAGAGGGACATTATAGAACTCAAACCATATGAACGAATTTGAGAAATCAAATTTGGTCATAAAGAAGATAAATTTGTAAGATTTTCTCAGGATGTCGTGTACATCAAAACCAATGTGTTTTATGTACACACATCACCCTTCAAAAATCAACATAAAAAGTTAATTCTCATGTGCGATGAAGAATAACGAGAAAGGAAAATGAAAATATAGAAATCGTAATGATATACAGAGGAAATATTATGAGCATTATGTCATGTCTACAACCATCCATCGGGTCTGAATTTTTCTGTGAATCCTTATCTTTCTCCTTTTTATAATTTTGTTCCCAAGTAAATTACAACTCTTTATAGGATAATGAGTACTCTAATCACCAAACAAATCAGACTCTCGTCTAAAGACTAAAGAATATAATGCATTTTCCCAACTAAGGATAATTAACGAGAAAGGAATGCCCTTCAAACACTTTATCTGTAGAAACCATAAGGACGATAAAAACTCGGATCTGTCCTTAAAGGAGACCCAACTAAAATCAACTTCCTGGAGGAGTCTATAACAAAGTCTTTTCACTACATCGACTGTAAAATAATATATCCATACTTTCTGAACCTTTCCGATGCGTCACATCCACAACGTAGAAAGAAAGAAATAAGGGCATTCCTTTGATCCCTTTCATAAGTATTAATAGCCATTGAAACGCTATTATTCTGCGAAGGATGCGAAATTATCTGATGAACTTAAACCAAGCCAAGCTGGGATAGCTAAGCAAAGTAACTAGAGCGCTAATAATAATCTGCAAGAGGATCCCGAGGGTTATAACTTCAACAACCTTTTGTCAATTTCAGAAGGTGTTAGGTTAACGTTCTCAAGAACAGTTGATCATCAATTACAAAGTCTCCAAATCCCTCCAATTTCTAGGAACTAAAAATTCCAGTTCATTACACCATTTTCAGAAGTCAATTATCAAGTCTAAAATTTCTCTATCCCCCAATTTCTTAAAATATAAAAATTCCAATTCAAGTATCACGTTTAAAGCAAAGAAAGAATGAATCTCTGAAATGAAGAAGTCATCACGCAAGATCAAGCCAACATTCCTTCTAGAAATATATCTTATCCCCTTTCACACAATGCATGGAGTGAACTGGACCGGAAAAGAGAATCTTGAGGTATAAACTTCCAAGGGTTTCTGAAGGAACCACTCACAACTACTTCGGAATCCTAGATGTTTTGGTTCAAATAATACTTCTAACCACTCTACTCCATTATGAAGATTGTACCACTAGAAATCTCCAAAGACATTTTCCAACCAGCTATTTAAGTTTTCGTTCACTTGATTTGAAATATAATGGCAAATACTAAATGCCAATGCTACAGTGATTATTCAAAATGGCCATCACTCGATCTCCCTTTTTATTCAATGGCCTTTGATCAAATTCTCAAAAATAAAATGAAATTGAAGTATTTAAAAATATAAAAAGACCACTTTATTCTTATCTCGTAAAACCAAATTGAAGAAGAAATTGGAGATTTATTCACATGAAAATTATTTATCCCCAAATTAAAAAGGGGCTTTTACATCTCCATTCTCAAATCAGATACATCTTCTTCCTTTCCCATCAATCTTGATTTACACCAACCAAATCACCACCCGACGAACAATCCATGTTGTAATTATTCAATAATCATGCTAAGAACAAGAATCGTGTAATTAATTGATAGTCACATTGTTATGTATGAATATTACTAGCTAGATCTTTCTCTCCCTGCTCCTTAAAATAATTAGCCGTCAATGGAGCAAGCCAATAAGCGATATAGAGGGGAGGGGACCTAGCAATTATATATAGGAAATCATAAAGTTGGCACATTACCGATTCTAACCCCAATTAGGGTTTATATAGTTCCGGCCAACATACTTAAAATTACCACATTATAATAATAAAGCCCGTAAGGTGTACAACGACCTAAGTGATCCTAATCACAGTATTATTACAAACCAAACATCTAATCCGTAAAAATCACAATCAAATGGAAGCCCACATAATAGAATAATTCTAACATTTTCTCTCATTTGGGCAAATATTTGATTGCTATAGAACAAAATTTTTTAACCTTCGGGTCAGACTACATAAGTGACCACATTAGTACAGCTGCAATAATATTACCTTATACAGCATGATCCGGTCCAACAAGAATGTTAACATTGAACATGGAAGTCGTTACACCAATCAAACGATGTAAGACCACTCCACAACTGCAAATGCCAACATCCTTATTGACATGGATCCCCATCCTCCAAACAATATGGTAGTATGCAGTATGAACTTAGCACCAAATGTGATAAAAAATGTCCTAATTCATATCGGTCCTCAAATCGCTTCTAATAAAAATGAAGCCACATGTCTCTAAAAGAGACTCATCTTATGTCTTTAATTATCATATTTCGATATCAGAATAATATCATAATAAAAGACATAAGTCAAATGTATGCTCAAAATAATTTATGGAGATGGGAAAATATATTTTATTGTGGGAAGGGGTTTGTATCCGAAGAACATATAGGTTGCCTACATACCCCGTGAAGGGATCAAGCCGAAACGTAGTTCTCTTACATAAATAACTCCCACTAACCAAAACCATCAAAAGTTTCCACAATACCCCTATTAACAACACGTGTCTTAAAAACTTTAGGAGCGAGTCCCTTAGTCAAAGGATCTACAATCATCGCCTTTGTATTAATATGCCCTATTTTTGTCTGCTGTTCATTGATTCTGTCTTTGACCACTAAATATTTGATGTCAATTTGTTTTGATCCACTAGTACAAACTTGAGCATACATCAAACTCCTCATATTACTAGCATATGGAATCATCTTCATAGATTCTCTTTCTAGCTCATTCCTTGGACATAGAATATTGTTAAACTTATTCCCTTTTATGATAGGTACATCACCAGATGCACATTTCTGCATATTGAACCTCTCTAGAACATCTTGTATGTAAGCTTTCTGAGAAAGTTCCAACACGCCATGATTTCTATCACGATGTATTTCAATGCCAAGCACATAAGTAGTTTCTTTAAGATATTTCATCTCAAAATTAGCAGATAACATTTTCTTTGTCTCATGAAGTAATCCCAAGTCACTGCTGGCAAGTAAAATGTCATCAACATACATGACAAGATAAATAAAATTTCTCCCACTGATTTTAAGATAAATACATTGACCAACTATATTTTCAATAAAATTAATAGAAGTCACAATCTTGTCAAACTTTAAATACCATTGTCGTGATGCTTGCTTGAGGCCATACCAAGTTTTCTTTTCCCTTCACAACAAGACCTTCAAGTTGTCCCATGTAAACTCTTTCTGAAAGATCTCAATTCAGAAAAGCCGTCTTAACATCCATATGATGAAGTTCCAAATCATAATGTGCCACAAGTGTTATGATAATTCAAAAAGAGTCTTTGGATGAAACCTATGAAAAAGTTTCATTACAATCAACGCCCTCTCGTGTTTTGTCCATTTTCTAATTTTTTTTCCCAAATCATTTCAATCACATATTTTAGAGTTAAATATTTCATTAGTAATTGAACTAATATTTTTATCACGTTTTACTCACTGAATTTTAAAATACATTTGATTGGTCACTAAAGTTTAAGAAGAAGTTGACTTCATTTCACTTCAACCCAACATAACATAGGAGATCCTCACTTATTTCTTGGACGACATGATCATATATCGTAACTCAATGTTTATAGTCGGGTCCTTTCACTAAAATAGTATCACATATTATGTGTATTGGTTCTACTTAACCTTCTACATGTATGCTTTTCATAACATAAAAAACATTGAGAAAACAATAGAAAATTGAGAATAATTGTTAGATTTAGATTGAGTGCATCGAATCTTGCAAAACAATTTCAATTTCTTGATTTAATGAATTTTCCTTATCTGCCCTCGGTTTTTCCCATCTTGAGTTTTTCAAGTAAAATCTTGGTTTTGTGATTGCTTTATTTCATATTTTAATTATCTTGTTCCATTCATAACAAACTGGTATTAAAATAAGGTTGATATTTCACATGACAACTATGAAGTATGAAGTATCTTGGTTTTCACGATGGCAATGAAGATGAGAGCCATGCTCGTGCAGATGGATTTAGATGATGTCTTGTTAGGGTTTGATAAAATGCCTTCCAGATAAAATGTCTTCCACTAAATGCAGGATGAAATTTGCACATGGATCGAAAAACCCCGTTTTAAATTCATCTTCATCTTTCAAATAATATTTTTCAGAATTTTCTTAAGGAGAAAAGTACCACAATAGGTTTGGTTTTGACAGGTTCGATCGGGTTTTGCCAACCTCTAAATATAGTTTCTATATTCTTAATATACTCCCACTTTTTTTCAATCCATTGTTTATTTATCATATTCAATCTTTGATATCTAAAAAGTTCAAGAATGTGAATCGAGTTCATTATCTATTCAAGGTAATCCATATTGTGATCAAATGAATGTATTAACAATCATATTAAGTCCCTGTTTAGTGGAGATTAAAATCAGATTTTTAGTAGATTTTGATAAAAATAAGTGAAACGTGTGGTTAAAATTTAGATTTTAATCCATACAAAATATAGGCTAAATTATATCTCGTATTATCAGCCAATGCATTCTAAATGCACCAGTGTCTTTTATTGAGAAGTTGCATCCGCTTAATGATTTTTGGATAAATGGTAGCGTGATCTTATCCAAGTCATGCATGACAAGATTTAAATCATAGATCATAAAATTTAGAATAATGTTATTTAGTTCCGTTGAGGTTATTACTCCTATCTATGTGATGCTAGGTAATAGGCTAAATAAACAGTAGAATTAGATGACTTATTTAATTATACTTATCATTTAATTCACATAGCAACAAATAGACGGTAGTTATAACTCCAACGTGGCTAAATATTATTACTCTAAAATTTACCTATAATTTGCGACCGTGGAGCCTTTAATGCATGCTCTTTATTCAAAATATGGACATTAATTATATGATATCACTACAACAAAAACAGCCTAGACAACGTTTGAACGTGTGGCAAATCGAGGTGTTGTCGTAGATTAGAGAGATACGACAACATTTTTTGAACGTTGCCAAAAGTCTTCGGCAACGTTTAAAAATGTTGCCGTAGAGAGATACATCAACGTTTGGCAAACGTTGTCGTAGATTTTTTTTTTTACAACAATTTATGCAAATAGATTGGCAAAATTGAAAATGCACATTATGAAAAAAATTTGGAATTGCATAAAAATTGATAATTTCATTACAAATTTTTGAATCCATACACTTGAACATTACAATGTAATACAACACCACTTAAATAAATGTAAGAAACAGATGTACATAAAATCAAAATTATTCCTCAAAAAACAGATAATAGATTTCATTTTAGCACAACTCAACTAATATTCCTTGCACACAATTGATAGTTCAAAGCCAATAACCATTTAAGTATGAACTAACTAGAGAAATTGCTTCCAAATTGGCATTCCACTCCTTCAACTGCTGCTGCGATGGTGCTCCCCTGCTCTACGGCCTTCTCCATTCTTGAT
The DNA here is from genome assembly GCA_903798325.1 of Fraxinus xanthoxyloides. Classification (NCBI taxonomy): domain Eukaryota; kingdom Viridiplantae; phylum Streptophyta; class Magnoliopsida; order Lamiales; family Oleaceae; genus Fraxinus; species Fraxinus xanthoxyloides. The sequence goes on from CAIGRL010147952.1 coordinate 9,919, forward strand.
ATAGCATCAAAAAGGCATTTTGTGATATCTAGCATAGCTATAACTTCACCATTTTCAACAACAGGAAGGTGCCTGAATTTTCCTGTTAAAAGTAAAAGAAACAAATAGGGAAAAATTAAAACATGGGTAACTCTTTGGCGGAAATTATAAGTAAAAAAATTATCCAAAAAGTTTGATGGCCCAGAAAGTTACTTGATGTCATTTATCAGTAACTAACACAAACATCAAGAGTTAATGACATGAGGGATGACGTATCTAAGATATAAGATAACTTAGGATCTAATTAGCTCGACTCATCTTGATTTTGGGCATGGCCTTCTTCATTTGGCGGGCATGCTCTTTAGCCTCTTTCTTTCGAAGAGCTTGAGCACTTAGCTTTGCCTCGACCTCTTCCAACTTCTTTCTCTGCTCAGCCTTCTTTTTCTTCAAGGCTTCGTTCTTGGCGTTCTGAAGTTCCTTCTGAATCTCTTGAGAAATCTTTAATCTGGCTACTTCTGTTTTAGATCGAGCCTGAGGTATAGAAGTCAAAGTTTAAAAAATCATGAATGATATTAAAATGCTGAAATGGTATGTGGGTATATAATTGTACTCATGTGTAAGCTGAGCTTATATCGAACAATTAGGTCTATGTAATTGGGGACAAGAGCAACCAATCGAGTCATGTCAGCCATGTGATTAGCATTGGGGAGAGCAAACTTGAACACCAGCATCTACTTATTTAAGCCCATGTATTTATCAGAAAAATGCATAGAGTGAAACCCTTTCCAAATTTCTCAAATACATTGTCTCTAAAGACCTACACAAGTACAAGGAAAAATTATATACTACATGATCGCAGGGCACAAACACAAAGTTAAACTAGACCATACCATTGATTCCCATTTTTCTCAGAAAACAGGTAATTAAGAGCAATGTTTGGCTATTGTTTATAATTTATTTACAAACAGTTAAAAATACTTTTTTATCCACACATTTCATATAACCTATAAGTACTGTCCACTTATCTACCATTCATTTTTATCTATTTATAAATTAAACCGACTATAAACAACTACCAATCATGCATTTAATTTAACCCTGAGAAAAGGTAGTGAAAACAATGACACACGTCTGAAGTTACTGACTCCCAAACACAAGAACATTATTATAAAAATATGAGATGCATAAGTTGAGAAAATGGTGATCATTCCCACAAGCGAATTGTAATTCCAGGCGACCCCCTCAAGATTGCAACTCTATCAACAAAATTATTTTTCACATCAGCTGAATATTGGAAGAGGGATAAGGCATAACCGCCTGAAATCATACAGTTTGTCCAGACTCCTATAGATTGGTGCAATTGTTTCTGTTCCACAGATATTGCTTTTGGTTAATTCTATTCAATTCATTTTGCATCCTTCTAGATAGAGACATTATAGTCACTTCTCTCAATTCCATTAAGATGCATTCTAATCTTACTCATCAAAGACTTGTACCATAGTTTAGTGAGATCGATATGTGGATCCAATTTTGGATCTTCTTATTCTGCTCTATAATAACAAGGCCGATCTCCTCAGGGAAACCACAAAGAAAGAAAATCCTTTTTAATTATTTGATTCATATAATTTTAGGTCAATTATCACCTCAAAATTGAGATACAAAAACAAAAACCGAAATGGTCACTGATATAATTATTTAATCATTCAAACTCCAATATCCCAGTTTCTCTAATGTACTATAGTTTCGTATCCAGCTAGTATAAAAATATAATTTCCAATATCCAACCTAATATAAATGTAAAGGCATATCCACACATATATTAAGCAGAATACCAAAAACAAGCAATCAAAATCAACATCCAACCATTCTAAAGTATAAGGATAAAAATACACATTATAATATCAAAATTGAACCAATGCATACCTGATCAAGCACAGCATCAGTGATCAAATCACCGGCAACCTCCTTGAATTCTGAGACCACCTCCAACTCCTCGGCCATCCACTTCCTCCCATCCAAAACGCTGTAAGTCGCCAACCTCCTTCTGCATTGTTTTTGCCAAGTTCTTCCTAGCTAGTGCAAAAACCACCTGATCCATAGCATCATCATTCATGTACACCTCAATTGTAATCTCATCCTTACACGGCACCACCATGTTGTACAACGTCGAAATCAAATCATGCCTACTCTTCAGTTCCATAGTTGCCAGCACTTCCGAGCAAAACGTCCTTCCGCTTGCATAGAACTTAAAAACGTTCTGCCCCTCCTTCAACAATAGTGGAGAGTCCTCAGTCTCACCTACTCTGAATTTTGATGACATATAACTAATATTAAAAACAGGCTGATGAAGGACAAATTGGGGAGGACCCATGGCTAGGCTAAGTGTGCCAGGTGAGGGCGAACCCAACCCAGGTGGTCCGAGACCGCGATTCGTCCGGACAGCGTCGGAATCGGCGAAAAATGCAACCTGTGTCGAGATATTCGGGACTTCGCATCCTTCAATTCCAAATTCAATCTGCTGTGGAGCTGTTTGGGACGAATTGACACCATGGATAGGGTCTTCTGGGAGTGGGCAACCGGATGGTGGTGGTCCGCAATCGGAGTGTTGGCCGGAGGTGGGATTTTCGGTAGTTTGCTCCTTTACGAGTGGCTGGTTTTCCTTCCAGATTAATGGATGAAAATGAGAGTTATTGAGTGAGAAATGTAGAGGATGTTGAAGAGGTTATGTTGGTACCAATGTTCGGCGGTCTTGGTGGCAGGAAGTCAACGGAAAACTGGTCCATAGTAGGCGGCAAAAATGGAAACATGAATAAGTTTAGGATTAGGGTTATTTTTGGTTCCCATATATAATTTAATTTGGAATGTGATGGATTCATGAGCCAGAATATTATTTACAACATTTGTTAAACGTCGCTAAAGATAAGACTTTTCGCAACATTTGATAAACGTTGCTAAAAGTTACATTTCACAACGTATATCAAATGTTGCGAAAAGTCTCACTTTTAGTAACATTTATCAAATGTTACGAAAAGTCTCATCTTTCGCAACGTTTGTTAAACCTTGTTAAATGTGAGACTTTTCGCAACGTTCACTAAACGTTGCGAAATGTGACTTTTAGCGACGTTTATCAAACGTTGCAAAAAAAAAAAAAAGTTGTTAAAGGTGTCTATCGCAACATTTTTCTAAAGAATGTTGACAAAACTTGTTTATATTAACCAATGACAACATTCGCTTACTAAAATGTTGCCTTTTTCATGTTGCAAATGACTATTTTGTTGTAGTGTATGAACATAATATTATTTAGTGCCCATTTGATGCACATTTTTGAAGCCAATAATGCATTTTTCTTTCAAATCAGGTGGGCCCCATGCCTCGGACTTTTGTTCCGTGCCAAATTAAATGATGTTCTGAATTACTATAATGCCCATTTTGTTCCCTGCCTGACACTTTCTTTCAAATTGAACGAGGGGTAGAATGGAGAATGTGCTACCCTAAATTGGGAAAAAAGTGTACATTTTTTATCAGGCAAGTTACTGTCCCAACGTTCTGAATTTTTCTGTTTTTGTCAAAAATTTGCATCAAACAGACGCTTATTTGATAAATAAAATCTCGATTATTACATGAAAGATGTTCTTAGAGCAAAACCCCCAGCATCATAACGGTTTCTTTGTGAGTTATCAATTAACGATCCTTTGTATAATTATTTAAAATGCATATCGGAACCACTATCACGAAAACCAGTAATGACTAATGAGCACTACTATTGATCAATATTGTGTCTCTATTTTAATTCACAGAATAATACTTAATTAGTTCATTGAAGGTTAACATAGTAATTTGGAAGTGTATATGTCAAATTTAATCAATTCTCTATTGCAAATATAAAAATTCTCCTTCTTATTTTTAATTTTTGAATGATTTGATTTGATTTCAAACCACAAAATTAGAATACTTAAATCTAAACCACAAAAACGGATAATTTTAGAAAGGAGATTTTAACTTAATTCGAAAGTTTGACTATATCCTAGTAATTATAAAGTTTGGCGACTAGTTGTTTATATTTTAAACTTCAGGGACTATAATAGTAAATAATCACGCATTGAAGAGAACCTGTTATTGACCGTTCTCATCTGCATTCTTAACAATTGAAGAGAACCAGTAAATAATCCTTCGAGTCCAGTCTACTCTCAAAGATGGAGGGTTGGGACCCGACAACGAAATCAACGTTGACCCAGATCCCTTTGCTGTCCGTAAAGGCAGGCCCACGCGATGGCGCAGCGTGGATGCAGCGTTTGAAGGAGGAGTATAAGGCGCTGATCGCCTATACTTCAATGAACAAGGCCAAGGACAACGACTGGTTTCGGATCTCCGCCGCCAACCCGGAGGGGACCCGTTGGAACGGCAAGTGCTGGTATATTCACAATCTCCTCAAGTACGAGTTTGATTTGCAATTCGATATCCCTGTCACTTACCCAGCCACCGCTCCTGAACTCGAGTTACCCCAGTTGGATGGAAAGACGCAAAAGGTTTTATTTTACATTTTTTTTTTATTT
>CAIGRL010147976.1:0-11259 GCA_903798325.1 Fraxinus xanthoxyloides
TTTTTTTTTTTTTTTTTTTTTTTTGTTTTGGTTTTTTTTGGGTTTTTTTTTTTTTTTTTTTTTGGGTGATTAATCTTTAATCAGGTCTTAATCAGATTACATTGCCGGTAATTTTTTTATGGAGGCACGAAATAAGATCTATCGGCCAAGATACGATGGGATCACACGACCAGTTACTGATAGTCTCAAACTCAGGCAAGCTTAGCAATAACAGTGTTCTATCCTTTTCTCTTCTTATTTTGATTTTTTTGAATATACGCAGCATCCAGAGCATAAATCCTAAAAGAAAAAAAAGTAAGCTTTATTATTTTACTGTTTTGTTCATATCAAATATATAGTCTTTTTGTTCATAGATTGCTCATCCTTTCTGAATGGAAGTCTTCTACCAGTAGGCCCTAAGGATCCTTCTACATTTGGTTGCTGGATATACATCAACGTTATTTGATTGTAAATGAAAAATACGCAAACCGTGTTTAGCTTCCCTGATACTGTGGTTAAACGCCTGTCGACTTTCCTTCTTTCCCACATATTGTCCAATCACAATAAATGCTATCAATCTCAACTCTGTTTTTGGATCAAGAAACACGGGTCTTTTATTCTTTGTCGTTGGCAATCTCGAATATGGGAGTCCCATCCTATTTCTCTTTAGAATGCCATCATTTTCTCCTTTTAGTTCTCCATTATATTCATCTTCCTATTTTTAGAAGGTAGCCATCCATTCTGCAGATATATTTGCTTCACTCCCAATATGTGTTGAGCTGTGACAATGCATTGTCATAAGAGGGAAGTATTTTCTCGCCAAAAATCCACAAGCCTCGCAGGATGTGGCGCTGAAGTTGGGTTTTCAGTTCATTTGCAATGTTTTTATCTTGTCTTAGCTCACTGGTGACAATCTTCCATCCCAAGAACCAACTTTTTACGTTGGAAAATCTCCACAAAATTTGCAGTGATATTTTTTAGAGAATTTGATCAAGAAAAGTTCAATTTTGGATCGTAACTTTCAATACAGTTGAAAGGATCATTTGACAGAGAAAGCATGAATTGGCTCAAATGTATGTTGCTAATAAGGGGAAGATTATTTGAAAACTATAATTCATATGAGGAAGTAGGAAGTGTGCATGGGAATTTGTGAAACTTTTGTAGCTGAGAAAAACCTTGATTCTTAGCGATTAAGTAGTGAGGAAAGGGGGGAATATAAAGCAGAGAAGTGGATTTTTTTTTTTTTTTAATCTTTCGACTATATGGGAAAACTAGCTGCTTTTGCAGCCAACTGATGTTTTGCAGCAAGTAGCTTATTCCTCGACTGCACACATTCCTCCCAGATTATTACTACTTCAACCCACCATCTGCAGCCTCTAATTTGCAACACTTGTAGAATTGAGCTTGTATGTCATCTCCTCTCTCTCTCTCGAACTTAGAACTCCATGGTTTCCTTGCTGTAGTTGCTGGCCATGCAACCCAAAGATTTTAGCACATTTTTCATCTCATTTACAAGCTCATCCTGATTCTAATCTAGCATGCACTCGAATCTTGATTAAGTGTTCAATCCTCCAAATGATTCTACCTGCATTTAAATGATGCAAACATTTCTCTAATTTTGTAGGATGTTTGTTGGGACATGGAATGTAGGAGGTAAGATACCACATGTTGGACTGAACTTGAGAGAATGGTTAAAATCTCCCCTACCAGTAGACATATATGTGCTTGGGTATGCTATCTCTCCCTCTTTAATTAGTTCATTTTAGAATAAAGAAAAAAGTTATCTCAATGAATTTGTGGTAAATTATGCCCCTGTTTGATGTCCATTATTGTGTAAAAATAATGTTTTGAATAGTGATTTTTTGAAGAACACGTGGTTAAAAAGTAAAGAAAATTTTTTGGGTTTACATGCAAANGTAAAAATAATGTTTTGAATAGTGATTTTTTGAAGAACACGTGGTTAAAAAGTAAAGAAAATTTTTTGGGTTTACATGCAAAATACTTTATTGTGTGAATGTGTGGTTGAAAATGAGCATGAGGAAATAAATTATTTTGTTTTAAAGGTTGTTAAACTGGGGCTATATCTCAATGAATTCGATCTTGGTTATATGAATAATTTTTTGTGCTATGTTCTACCTTTTAGTATTTACTGAAGGATATAATATTGGGATCACAACATTTTCGTAAATTAGGGGCTTTTCATGTCAATGCGGAAAATGTTTCTGCCATCCTGTACTCCCATCCTAATTATTTCTGCTATTTTGACTTGTTCTCACCATAATGGTTCTTTTAACGTACCAAAATTAGAAATTATCACCATCTTTTAGACAAGAAACTAAAAAAATAATCTTCAAAATTATAATATCTGAATTTGGCAGAAAGAATAGCGTTGTCTATAGTTGAAGCAAATTCAGTGCATAGATAGATCAACCATAAAACATACAGCTGCCTATACATGAATTAGCTTGAATAACAACTAAAATCCTCTGGTTCGAGTCCAATTTTCCCCACACATTTGAACACTAGTCTAGTGTTATGACAATAATATACACGATAGACATACTTCGAATGAGATTCCTCTACTTCCTGCTCGGCATCGGAACTTTTCTTGATTGTTTTCAGATTGAACAGAAAAGGATACCTACCTATATTTCAGTAAGATGGTAACAATTTTTAACATGTCTAATGCAAATTAGGTTCCAGGAGATTGTGCCTCTGAATGCAGGCAATGTACTAGGCCCTGAAGACTGCAGTCGAGCTATTAAGTGGCTTTCCTTGATTCACCAAGCTCTGAAAGGAAAACGAAATGACAACTCAGAGCAGCCTGCTAATTGCAGCAATACGACTAACTGGGACATGCAAAAATCATCAGCCCCCAATGACCAACAAAATACAAGAAAGAGCCACTTGGAATCGATCCCGATAGAAGATCAGCATGATCGAAAGAGCTCGGAAATATTTAAAAGTTTGAGCCCTGATTCATGCTCACGTGAAGAAAACTCAACCGTGCATCATCAGTTCTGCTTGGCTGCCAGTAAGCAGATGGTAGGGATCTTTTTATGTGTTTGGGTTCGAGCAGACTTATATCAGCATATTAGCAGTCTGAAGGCTTCATGTGTTGGAACAGGCATTATGGGATACCTTGGAAACAAAGTACGTATAACCCACGTTTTTAGATTTCTAGTTATATTCCGCCATCTCTGAACCATCATCGTGTCTTGAATAAAAATTTCAACTCTATTTAAAAATGAATTTCCATGATTTAGTTAGTACATGATATTTCTTAATTCTCATTACTGGATTTCTTGATATAATATTTTTTTTCACTTGAATTTCAGGGGTCTGTTTCTATCAGTATGACATTGTATCAGACAACATTTTGCTTTGTTTGTTCTCATTTGGCATCTGGGGAGAAAGATGGAGATTCATTTAGAAGAAATTCAGATGTTATGGAGATTTTGAAGAAAACAAGGTTTTCTCATCCTTGTAAAATGCTAGGAAAATCGGTTCGACCCGATTGCATTTTAGATCATGAGTAAGATTTCCTTATCTCCATATTGAGAAGAAAAAAGAAGCAAGAGGCATTAATGCTTTGGTTTTGTGTATCTAACTTTTCATTTTATCTTAATCTAGCAAGATAATTTGGCTTGGAGACTTGAACTATCGACTTGCATTTGTTTGTGGGGAAACATATGAGCTACTGGAAAAGAATGATTGGCAAGCACTTCTAGAGAAAGATCAGGTCACATACTTATTTTGGATTCTGAAGTCAATTAGAAAAAGGAAAAATAAAATAATAATAAAAAGGAAGATATGAACTATTTTTTTTAATTAAGTCTTTAAAAAGGGGTGTTAATTATTATGGCAGTTGACGATGGAACAAAGAGCTGGTAGGGTATTTAAAGGCTGGGAAGAAGGGACAATAGAATTTGCTCCAACCTACAAATACCTTGTGAATTGCGATCATTACGTTGTCCAAGCGCCCATATCCAAAGAGAAGCAGAGGACTCCTGCCTGGTAAGATGGATTTCAATTTTGAGGCGGCATTCATCCTCCATGTATTCTGTTAGTACATGATTCCATGTAGCACAAAATTGTCCGATATGGATGCCAGGTTAGACCCACTCATAAACAAGGATGCCACACGACCAACCAAGATAATGTCACTACAAAATAATGGTAGGCAAAGCTTTGCCAGAATTGCTTCACAAAGGCAAAGCTATAAAACCTGTTCTCCTGGGTTTCACCCGTACAGGGACGAGCCTATGAACTTGTAGAACTCCTCCTTGCTAAAGGTAAGTGATTGGTTTGACTCGTCCCCAATGGGTCGAACCCTGATGACCGAACCAATCACTTGAGCTTAATTGGATACTGGCAAAATATCTCAATTGAATATACAGAAGTACTCAAGAACCTTGTCCCCCTAAAGAAAGCAAATGAATATCCTCTTGGCCATGTGGCTGCAAAGATAGCTATTGGGTGGCATAACGGTTGGTGAGCATATGAAAGGATGATATGAAGAATCTCATGAAAGTGAAATTCCAGCTAATGGACGAGTGTCATGCACTATGGATGGAACCAGTGGCGGATCCAAAAATGTTGGTGAGCTAGGGTGATCGTTGATCGTCCACACGGCCGCAATAATGAGCTCGTTTATTAATATTTAATTAAATAATATTTAAAATTCTTCAATCAATATATAAATACACTAAACTTAAAAATCATATACAGATGAAGATATAATCCAATAGAATATAAGAAAAAATTCATAGTGTAACCTCACTCTATAATTTTAAGGTCAGATAGCTGTATTCTTTGGGATCTCATATTTTCAAAGCGCTAAAAGATTGCCTCATTCTCAATTTTTAAAAAAATCTCACTCCATATACACTATCAAATTGTCATCCAATCAATCATCTCCCATTTTATTGCGCAAGTCACTCTTGATTAGATTCATAGCAGAGAATACATTTTCAACACTTGCAGTTGTCACATGTAATAGCAAGGCCAATGTGATGAGCTTATAAACCAATGGGAAATAACAATAATTTGTTTCAACCAACTTCTGAGGTACGCAAGAAGTTAGTTGAAACTTGTCAAGTTGAGGTCCGAGTAATATGAGCTCTTCACTGGTGAAGTCTAAAGGATAGAATTGAGATAGTAATTCACAAATTACAATTTCCAATTTTAAACCATCACAATTTACAAATCACAATACTAAATCACCAATCAAATTATCAATATATATAAAATATCACTTCAAGTTCTAAAAAAAGGGCATGAAATGGACTTAAAAAAAAAAAAAAAAAAAAACAAGAAAGAGATGGCTCATAGTCACTCGGCATCGACGATAGCTCCGGCGGAGATGAAATGCTGAAGCCTGAAGGCTCACAATCATGGTTGGCTGGGGTGGGGCCACGGGAGGGAGATATAAGAGAAAGGGTTTGCTTTGCAATTGTCATTTTGCCTTTGGAATTAAGGCAAAACTTAAAGTCTGTATATACATACTGTGCACTAAGGCAGGCCTTTGGGCCAAATGTTTAAAAATTCTAAAACAAGCCCACTATTAAGGGAAAACTGCTCACCGACGGCTCAAGCGGCGAGCTGTTTGCCCAGCCTGTAAATTTTGGTGAAGCCATCACGGGCGACCCCGCCGACTCGTCGGGTATTGGCTCTACCGATGGATGAAACCGTCTAGAACCATAAATTGCTAAGAATTCTCTAATAACGAAGGGACGTGTCCAGGGAAAGCATAAAGACTGAAAAACCTATAGGCCCGAAATACCCTAGAAAATTATAAGAGAAATTGAAAACACTAGCCAAATTCTTACTCTTCATCCGCTATCCTTTACTTGGCGGCAATTCTCACCCTAATGAAGCTCGTAAGGTGCTCTGGTGACGAGAAAAAAGGCTATAGAAGGCTGGTTTGACAAGTATGCGGCAAGGGATTTATTGGCTTCAAGTTGTTGAGGTCACATATTTCTTTTCTTCAAATAGTATTTAGACGTGGAATTGGATAATCTAATAAGATAACTACATGTGACACTACAGAGAACACACATATAACGACATGATGGCATGTTGAAGAGCCGTCTTGTTATGCATTCATGTTCATTATACACAGAATTCTTTATTCTTGCAGCCATTCTTTATTAGTTCTGCCTCTTTCTGTTTCTGTTTGTTGAATAAAATAACAGGTGTGACAGGATACTGTGGAAAGGCGAGGGACTTGAGCAAATATCCTATGTAAGCGGAGAATCAAAATTGTCAGACCACAGACCAGTGTATTCACTATTCTCAGTGCAAGTAAGCAAAACCCCACATCAATTATAAGATTAAACACGAGTGCAACTTCAACAACAGGATCTGTTTCCCTAAAACAGTTGTAGGCAGTGTTCAGGTAAAGGAAAAATTGTTCCAAACCTGGGCACAAGCACAAAGTTTGACATAGAAAAAATGATGTCTTGTTTTGTAAGAGACGGTACTGAATAGCATTAAATATGGATAATAAGCTAAAATCTTATCATTGCACTTTGGAGTCATTTTCAGTAGTGTGTACGAAACATAGTACTTGTGTTCTTAGTCAAGGTCCAGAAAGCAACCAAACCCAGTGTCTTAGCCGGTTTATCAATTTAAGATGGAGTTCGCCATTTCCGAAGAATTCCGTCCCAAAAAATCACCAAAATATCCCTAAAATCGATTCTAACAATATATCTATCTCAAACCATACATTAGAAGCATAAATTCATAGAGTTTAACAAGATTGAGTGTAAAAATCAAAGAATCCCTTCGTAAAATCATAAAATATAAACTATAAAAACAAAAACTAACCTTGATTAAATGTGTAGAAGATGATGATGGTGAATAGTGTTGAAGGTGATTTCTTCAGCAAGATTTTTTCCTCTTTATTCTGAATTCTTCCCTCTTTTTTCCTTCATTTGAATGAAGGGTATTTGAGATGGAGGGCACTGTGGGTTCTTTAAGTATGGTGTTCATCATTTGCACAACTCAAAATCCTTGATTTTTTGGAGTTTGTGTATTTGTAACTGAACAGCTGATGATGGCCGGTGCTCAACTGTCATAGCATTGATTCCAACTGCTCTCATCTTTATACCACACAGTGCCGACGCAGCTATGGATTTCTAATTTCCCTGCTTAATTATTAAACTAGATACCCATGGTTTAGTTCTAAGAGCCATATATTCCTTTTATTGAAGACACCAATAAAAAATTCTCTCCCCTTTAAATGATCTAAGGTTTTATGAAATGTTTTGAAATTATTTTTTCTCGCTACCCATTAATTAAATGTAACATTCAAATCCAAGCGTGCATTAGGTGGCATGTTGGGAGTGTTTCACGCGACAAATGTTTGATGTCCAAGTTAGAAACGAGTTGTACACGATAAAAACAAAGGTCTAGAATTGGTATTTTGACTGTATTTTTCGAGAATATTACTTGTTGATCCGTTCGACATTACATTTGGTAGTATTGGTGAATTTGACGTAGTCTCAACCCTAGGTACTAACATCGTCTACGGTTTGACTACAACTAACCACCATTGATTTCCTTTTTCTAATTTGTGGGCTAATATAGTGGTTTTATATTAAACTGCCAGATGCTGAAATGGAATGATTAAAGAGGAGCATGTAGGTTTCAAAACTGCTTTACAGTGGTCCAAATTGTTCTAGCTAGCTACTTGTATCCATTAATCACCATACATGTCGCACTGCGAGCTTTTCGGGTCGGATCACCATACTCTAAAAAAAAAATAAAAAAATTTATTAATGGAATACAGGGGAATTCCATACCCATACGAGCTCGTCTGTATGCATATGGTTCAGCAGTTGGGGTTGTGTAGGTTGTATACGTATTGACTTTCTTGAACTTGGGAAAGAAAACATAGAAGGTCAACAGAAGTTTTGTTGTAATACCAGAAAACATGAGTAACGAGGTAATGCTACCGTTGTCCACAGGCAAATATTAAAATTCTCCCACATTCAATAATTCAAGTTACATAAGCTACTTAAAAAAGAAAAAAGTTGTGTTCCACAACATTATACAGCCATTAGGTCTAAAGAAATGGTGGAACAAGGGCCAAACCTCCAACAATGCATCGTTGAAGGTAGCAAAGAATGTCTGGGCAGGATTGGTTTGTCTCAAGTAGATAATTCAGTTAAAGCTCTTTCTCATGCTCAAAACTAAGGTTTCAAAACTTTGCAAAACTCCTTTGTAACATCAAAATGCAGACCCACTGCTCTTGGACTTCCCCATCATTATGTCTTTTGCTTCGTTAATTTTAGAAGCAAGATAGTGGCTACCACCTGCATCGGGATGATTTGCCACCATCACTCGCCTGTGTGCTTCCCTTATTTTATCTGCTGGAGTACTTTCCCTGTTCCAAGTTAGAATTAAAGATTACAGTCAAGTGGCAGATCAGATGGAATATGAGAATTTCATCACATCAATGATCGTCCCAAAGAAATACACTAAGCACAAAATAAAAAGGTAAGAATATCAATATCAATGGATTATCATTGAAGGTACAAAGAATAAAGCATACGATCTTTGGATCTAGGTGAAAGGGCAAAGATTCAGCAATTCAACTAATGCACCACTAGCAATAGATACATATTTATAAACAAACAGACCGGTAGCAATTATTTTTTTATCCTCAAACTTAGAAGGACACTAATATGCTTTGTATTCCTTCAATAGATCAGAACATAACTAGAAGGGAATGATGCTGAACAAGTAGCTGCGGAGGAGGAGAAAAATCTTCATCTTCTCCCTTTGGGCGACGCATACCAAGTTATCTCATGTGGGGAACCCCCATCTTGGAATACCTATGTCTTGCGTATATCTAGTAAGAAGTAACTAACACACGTATAAACATAAAAGCATTTTAACAAAAGGAACAATAACTTGATGTCACTCATAACACATAGGAACATGAATGCATACTTTTGTTGCCTTACAATTAGATAAGAACACTAATAAGGACCAAAGAATTCAATAAGTATCTGCACGTCTTTGAAAAAGGAAAATAAACGAGGAGAAAAATGAAAAATCTCACTAATTGCCTTTCACACACACCAAGTTTTTTTGTGTGGAAAAAACTCTCCTAAGTATCTCCATCTCAGATCTTTTTAGCCTGAAGAGATAACCCAAAGATCAAAGAAAAGCCCCTCATCAACTGGCAAACGGAGGATGAAGATATCAATTCGTTCCACATCCTCCTCACACATGACCAAATGATTCAGACATGTCCCTATCTACTTGGAGTTCAGTGAGTTAAGAAATTAAACTGCAGAAAGAAAAAAGACACCACTTACTCAAAACAAGATGGCTGCCACGGATATAGATCTCAAGATTGGATTAACCATAAACTTGTTTGCAACTACCTAATGCATAATATCGGGGGGGCGGGGAAGCTTAACAATTTATTGTTTTAGACTCAAGCCTATTCACTCAGTTATTAAAGTAATATTTACACAAAAACAAAGTCTTGACTAATTATTTTTCAATTAATGTGGTTTTAGATCAGCACGTGCCTAATAGTATGAACAAGCCAAGCTTTGAACATGAATTTGAAGTTCACCAAGCTTCAACAAGCTACTGATTGACATAGCTTGCCATACATCTTTCTTATCTAGTTCCAAATAACACAAATACAAGAAATCATATTCCAACATGTACTTTTTCAACAGTATACGTTCATCAAACCTAGATACTTTGTTTCCAAAAGTAACATCTTCGGGAAACCCTCACGTAAATCCTACAATTCTATGCCTATGTTAGCTCGCCTTATGAATCCAACAACCTTCAACCTTTGATAAGCCCACCTTACATGTAAAACCCCCTTCCCTTTCTCTCATCACTTGACAATCACTATAAAGAAACCCAATTTCATTCGAAAGCCTCACTCTTGTGAAACCAGACACTGGATGAAGGAACTAACTAAGCCCCCGTTTGTTCCACATTATTTTTTTCATTCTCATTCTTCTACTCATTTTCAACCACACACTCTTCAATAAAATAATATTTTCCATCACATCAATAACTTTTCCTTCTTTTCAACCATATATTTCTCATCACATCACTTCAAAAAAATGCATTCTCCCATTTTAATATGCACCAAACACACTCTAAGTGTGATTGACATTTCCAGTTTAATATCATTTCCCATCTCAAATAAAGAATTAGATGTACCTGACCCCAAGAATTAGAGCTGCTTCCCTCCTGGTCATTTTAGGCTGGAAACCTCCTTCATAAAATTTACGCATTCTAGCAGTTGGTGGTCTTGCCTTGAATGCTTGCCAGGCCTGAATGCCATATCTACCAGCATAAGCGGCAGCAGCAACAGCAAGTCCTGCTAGCAATGGTGTACCCTGTTCCAAATTTCATTAAAAATTACTTTAGATGGCTAATAGTTATACATCAGCAAAAAGTAGTAGTAGTTACAGCAAATAATCTACCAATTCAACAAAATAACTACAACTTTCTGCATAAAAGCGATGCATAGTTCTGATGATAAAACCGTCTCAAGACAGATACTTCTATGAGAGGGAAAACATTATTCTTTAACTGTCAATAGATTGAGTCCCATGATTGCATATCATTGTCATTATAGTTAAATATAAAGTACCAATATATTAACAAATATAACAAAAGAATTTGAGACCGGAACTTTTAACTTCATTAGTAAATCCTAGTGGGTTAGAGATGTTGGAGAGTTAAAAATAGGAAACTGCCCCTTTATCCATAATAAATAAAACAAAAGGAAATACAGAAATAGGAAGAAAAAGGGTAACGAAGATTCCAGAATCTCACAAAAAATGCACATAACTGTGTAACTATGGAGATGTAGGTCATCAACAACAGTCCAGCTTTAAATTTCTTTTCCGAGAGGAATTTAGTTAAGGAGGCTTCTCATTTCACGATTTTCTTGCCCTTCAATAAGGAAGAGTTTTGTTTCAATTTACATATCATAGAGAAGTCACGAATGTAAATGTTACAAGTAGTGGCGATAATAGTAGAGAATTTTCTATCACTATAGGCTTGTATCAACTTTGAACGTAAGTCCTCATCTTTCCTCTGTAGTCATCAACGAGCTTACGGGACATATAGTTCTTTGGTGTATGTCATTCACTGATCACATAGTTTTAGGCCCCGTTCTTTTTACTGTTTTCAAGCCGTTTTCTGTTTTCGATTTTTCAAAACAGTGAAAACGCGTTCTCTTTCCTATTTTCGAAAACGCGTTTTTAAAAACAAAAAAAAATT
>CAIGRL010147985.1:0-13326 GCA_903798325.1 Fraxinus xanthoxyloides
CAATGAATTCACGGTAATCAAACGCCATGGAGAAAAAATCGGAATGCCTCTAGTTTCTGAAACGTAAAAATAGTAATCACCATAAACACAATCAAGAACAAATGCGCCATGAATTTTCTGGATGTACATTTTCTGCATGGGGTGTTGATTTGATAAATTTTCAATTCATTTTTTCAAATTGGAGCTAATAATTTTCTCCTCATCCTTTTCCGTTGAGTGTTGGCCACGCTGAAGCGGCGGTGCCATCTCTCTTCCGGCTGTGTACCACAGGACGCCGCCGACGATATGAAGACTGGAAACGACTCTTCGCCGCCCACCTCTGCCGAACCACAGCATGACCCGGAGGCTGGCGTCATCGACATTGTTGCTGCTTCCGCCAGTGCAAAAGGCTTGGCAGCCGATGAAGAAGAGTTTTCCGATCCTTTCGACATTGGCAATACCAAAAATGCGTCACATGAATCGCTCAAGCGTTGGAGGGTAAGTTACAGATATTAATATATTTGATTCTCATTTCCATACAACGAATTCAATAATTTTGTTTTTTTGAAATTCCATCAATATGACAGAAGAGAATTCCATTGTAATCGATCGAATTTAACATATTCAATACGATTATATGAGTTGCAAAATAAATGGTTCATAGGGACGCCGCTCAGGCAATAAACTTGAAAGGTTGAGGTGTAAATTGTGATACTTTTTCTTATTTGTCTTTGTTTCTAGCTTCCTTTGCACTTGTCTTCAGTTTTTGTTGCTCTTTCCTTATCAAATAAGACACAAAGGTTTTGTTAAGTTATCCGTTGATTTATTTTTGATTCGTGCAAATCCTTGATCATTTACAGCAAGCTGCACTTGTTCTTAATGCTTCCCGCCGGTTCCGGTACACATTGGATTTGAAAAAAGACGATGAACAAGAACAACGACGAAGCATGATAAGAGCACACGCTCAAGTCATACGGGTAATACTATAACACATTATTCAATTGGTCTCAATTTCTCTTCAGACTCAAATATTAATTTTGGGAATTTCTTGTTGTAGGCTGCATTGCTCTTCAAATTGGCTGGACAGCGAGCAATCGGTATCTTCTCGACTATTTTTCTTTTAGTTCTTGGAATAATGTAGTTTATTGAGAAGGTTTTATTTAAAAGTATATAGTTTATCTATAGATTTTTGTTTAATTAGAATCCTTTTTCCTCAACCACCTTGGCTTATTTTTTGCTCATTTAGTATTGGGTACTGCGGTATCTCCTCCAACTCCTAATGGGGATTATGGAATTGGTCACGAAGAACTTGCTTCAATGAGCAGGGACCATAATAGTTCTGCACTACAACAATATGGAGGGGCAAGTCAATTCTAATTCCTCTTTCTTTGTAATTTTTTTTGTCAATTATTCGTGTCTGTGTACAAATATATGCTTACTATGCCATTTCCTTCAGGTTAAAGGGTTATCAAAGATGCTAAAAACAAACATAGAAACCGGAATTTGTGGTGATGATGAATTACCACAAAGACAGTGCGCCTTTGGTTCAAATACATATCCTACAAAAAAGGGACGAAGTTTCTTGGTATGTAGTTTGCTAACTTTGCTTACAGCATGATTCTCATATTATTACATTTTTTACAATGAATTAATGTTTTAATTTTTCTATTTTTTTTTTTTTAAAAAATCATTTGACTTTAATATCCAATTTTCAAAAGATTTTATTCGCACAAAATTTAAAAATAAATTCATTCGATAAATAGTTAAGTAAGATTTAAATTACGGTGTTGTCTACATTATGTAATTACTCGTTATTTTGTTGAAACTTTGAAAGTATGTATGTAGTTCCTATAAATTTATTAAGTAAGACTTGTTTAGTTGAAAATTGAAACTATGAAAATGGTCTAGCTTCGCATTTCGAGAACTTGAAAATTGTATAATTGAATTACTATAGAAATTAAGAAAATATAGTATTTATAATTCTAGATGCTTGATATGTATAATTTTAATTATTAAATAATTTTTAAAATGATAAAACATTTAAAATAATATTAAAGGTAAGAAAACGGGTTTTTAAATTTAGGCGTCGTTTAGGCTCGTAAAGCTTGAAACTTCGAGTTCATGCCTAGCCACGTTTTACATTTTTTAAAATACTGGTTAGAACTCATATTCACAAGCACCAAAATTAAATGTTTCTTGTACTGTCCAAAAAAAAAAAAGAGTAGTAATATTAACTAAGAATGACAAAATCTCACTCTATTTGCTTTTTTCAACTTGAATTTGAATGACAACTGCACAGCTAAAGAGGCTAAACACATCTCATGACAGGCATGTGCACAAGTCATTGATTGTTTTTTTTCACATGATTAGAATCTTGAATTTCAATTTCTTTTGTCAACTCCTAATTTCAACAAATAAATAAAGTGTGTATTTCCAATGACAATAAAAACTCTTTATTTGAATGAGCTAACACCCATTACATATTTACCATTTTGATACCAAACAAAAGAAAAGCTCACTTTTCTCTCTTTTTTCCATTTATGGGAAGTTGAAATTTCAAAGCTAGTCACTGTTAAGGGTTATGAGGAGCAGTGGGGTGTTGAATTTTAGGATACCATCCCCCTTTACTTCTCTTTTGTATGGTAGGATTGAATGAGAGGTCTCAGCTGTAATAAATTCTTCTGCTAAACTCTTTTTTCCTCTTATGGAGACTTTTGATAAAGTTAATGGCTTGTGATGAAGCCAGGAATATAGCTCCTTTGTAACAGGTGTGCCATTTTATAAACTTATATTTTATTTTTCTAAAATTTACCCATTTTTTCAAAAAAAAAATAAAATTTGATACTCAGTTATCCACCTTCGACGACTAATCATATAGTCTATGTCTTGGCCCCTCAAGACGCAGACTGGTAAACTGCGAGATGTACCCCAAACTAACCAGGGTCCAAGAGCCCTCGCACTGATCTACCAAAGTGTCGAGCGAGTCAACATATGTTGCACCTTACCTTTTAGGAGAACTCCTGCCTTCCAGGATAAATCTTGTCTTTTAGAAGAGAGTCCCATGAATCAAACCTGCGACCTCTGATTCTTTTACCAGTTGGGATGTGCCCCGGGGGGCTACCCATTTTTTCAATTTTCTTCTTATTGTTGTTCACAAGCTTCATTTTATAATATTTTCTTTTATTTAATAACTTTTTGTTAACTAACATTGTTGGCCTATATGCTTCACAGTTTTTCACTGTTTCTGAATGTTATAATCTTAGTTTTAGTCAAAGGGATGAGCCAATACTATGGCAAACCTCTCTTCAATATATATGACTAGAAGAATAAATTAATAATTATTCTCGATAAACATTGTATTCATTATATGAGTTACATTCACTAAACTCGATTCACCCCTATATAATCAAATTCAGAGCTTGTTTGATTCTCGTTATTTTCAAAATACATTTATGTCTGTCTCTTAAATCACTATTCTCAATCAAATCACTATATCAAAATGCATTTTTTTGCAGAAAATAAAAATAAAAAATAGGGCTCAAACATACTCTTAAATGCAATATTAGGCCAAACTCTATGGTATTGAGCATGTTATCATTAATCAAAATCCATTATTCATATTCTAAATTATCATGAATCAAAACCTATCATTCATATTTTAAATTTGAAAAGTTTCAGAATAAGCTCAAACTAAAAATGCAGTTATTCTAAGAACGGGGTTCATCCATCATTGGAAAATTTTATTTGAAAACATCTCATTTGGTTTACATTAGAACGGAGTTACAATAGATATTTTCCTGAATCCCACAGAATGAGTATCGTACATTAATTTACATTTTCTTAGCTAATTTCCGTTGAGGAACCAAACTAGCCTATTACCAAGATCTTGTTCATAAAATATGTTCAACTCACAAAAACCATTTAACCGAAAATTGAAACCGTTCCCAAAGTTTCATAGCACACAAAATTTCCAATCAAGCAATGAAACTTCGATCCCGATACATATTGTAGCTGTGGTTGCCCAAAGTTCTCCTTTTGAACTTCCCCTAAACATTTCATTGAAGACTAGATTGCATGCATTCTGATAATCTAAAAGACAACTGCATTCATATGTATGCCTTTGAATACCGAAGGAGATTTATAGCAGTTCCTAAGGGTCTGTTTAAAGGTGGAAAGGAATTTTAATTCCATCTTAGTTGGAAAATAAAAACTCACCAAATCCATAGGAATTCGTTTTTCATGAAAATAAAGAAAATGCAGTTTTAAGTGGTTGTACTTTGAAATTTGGTTTCCATTTCCACGTTGTAATCAAATTATCAAAGTGAAATTCGTGTCGGATGTGATATTTTCCATGAAATTTGTTGCAATCGAGCAGACTTTATCTTTGATTTGGACATACCAGTATGAATTTGAGTTTCTGTTCGTAGTACGTACTAGTTGATGATTTAAAGTGACAGAGAAAAAAAAAGTCAGCTACAAATGATGCTAACATTATGACTTTTTCCAGCCCAGAATAGATTCTGCGCTTTGCTTTTTAATGCCCCATTTTTAATTATTCCAGTGGAGATAGTGCATTACACGGTTTGAATTTTAGTAAAGATTTTTGTAAAAACGATAAATTATTTATAGATGTATAATAGAATGAAGACAAATTTTAACAAGGTGTTTAAATTTTTTTGACTTTTCATCGATTGACGAAATAAGGTGAATAATCTGGAAATTCAAT
This sequence comes from Fraxinus xanthoxyloides, assembly GCA_903798325.1. NCBI lineage: Eukaryota > Viridiplantae > Streptophyta > Magnoliopsida > Lamiales > Oleaceae > Fraxinus > Fraxinus xanthoxyloides. The sequence continues at coordinate 4,706 of CAIGRL010147985.1, forward strand.
TCCATCAAGGTTGGATTTTCAACTGATATATCACATTCAACACCGGTTTCGCAATCGACAACTTTCAAAATAAACACCTTGCATATCATTGCATTAGGTTAATAGTTAACACCAAGCTTCATATAACATGAATCCTTATATACACATAATTGAGTTTCTTCAGTAGACATAACAATGAAATGAAGTGAGTTGTAAAGAATTATTCATATAGCCATTTACAGAATGCGAGACTTAATTTTTTGTTGTTTAAGTCTCAACTTGTCTACCTAATTTTGGACAATGTCTATTGTACTTCCAATTAAGTGAACCATGTCTCAAATTGCTTATTACTTCGTAGGTAGCATAACTACCATTTGGAGAATCGAAAGTTCAAATCAATGAAATCGATTGTTTGTTAAATTTCAAAGTCAACCAATGCACATCTTATATATTAACTGCATGATAGTCTCATTCCAAGTTGAATCGCAACTTATTCCACGATCATTTTTTTTTTTGGAGTCAAAACCAACCTAAACCCACGGTCCATAGAATCCATTCTCATTCAAATTCACGGAATTCCCAATGACTCCTTGAAAAATTCATCATTAATTTCATTATTCATTCATATCAATTCAGGTTTGAGCAAATTAGATTTTTAATGCCTTTCTTGGCCAAGCAAACGATTTGAGCAAATTAGATTTTGTTAGTATAAAAAGTAATTCAAAATTCATATTCAGTAAAATAATTTAAAAGTAAAGACTGGGGAGAGTGGTGAAGCTCATGGAGGAGGAGATCGACAGCTTCGTCCTTTGCTTCCGAAAGTAGCTAACAAATGAAAGTATTCCAGAAAAGACTTCCACTTTTAGCACGACTAATGAAAACTCTAGTGAAATTAAATAGAAATTTTGGAAGAAAGAAATAGAAAACATAAAAGGCAAAAGAAGAAAACGGTCTTGGAGATGCAAGCTCAAAGGAGACATTAAATGGTGAAATATACTGCAAAAGAAAGGGAAAATCAAGCAGAGAAAATGTGTTATGTTAAAAAAATATTAACGTTTCATGACGTCAACATTACGTCATAAATGNTAAAATAATTTAAAAGTAAAGACTGGGGAGAGTGGTGAAGCTCATGGAGGAGGAGATCGACAGCTTCGTCCTTTGCTTCCGAAAGTAGCTAACAAATGAAAGTATTCCAGAAAAGACTTCCACTTTTAGCACGACTAATGAAAACTCTAGTGAAATTAAATAGAAATTTTGGAAGAAAGAAATAGAAAACATAAAAGGCAAAAGAAGAAAACGGTCTTGGAGATGCAAGCTCAAAGGAGACATTAAATGGTGAAATATACTGCAAAAGAAAGGGAAAATCAAGCAGAGAAAATGTGTTATGTTAAAAAAATATTAACGTTTCATGACGTCAACATTACGTCATAAATGATGTTATATGAACATTGACACAAACTTATCTCTTTTATATATTGTAGTGATATATGTACTCATTTGTCTTTATTCTTGGTTCAAAAGGGATTGAACATGGTTACCCTAAAAACTATTTTATTATCAGAAGATTACATGATGCAAAGTTTAAGGCATATGTTAAAGAAAATACCATATATTCACCAGCGTTAGAAGTTTAAGATGACACGTTAAAAATTCGTTTATTCTTTGAATACGGGATAATTTAGAAATTAGAATTCATTGATTCGCAACAGAGTATTAAATATTGAGGAAATTCGAGGACAAATTCTCTATATAACTTAATTTGTCTAACAATGAACCATGGTCTTAGCTCTATAAATTAGGTAAAATTGCAAAATATTCCTTAAACTAATAATAATAATAATAATAATAATAACAAAATTCATGCCCTCTCAAACCCTGCTTAAGCCCAAAGCCCGATCAATCTTCAGTCATATTAAACTAATTTTTTTAATTGTGTTAATTTCATCCTTCTTGACGTTTAAAGTTCAGATTTTTTGGGATACCCTTACAGGGACAGCCGCAACGCTACAGCTCCCAAACTGGTTCAGTCCGAAAATTAATTTGTTTTTTCTTTTGGCAACAAAAGAGAAAAATAAAATATAAGGGGATAATTCTCATGCTTGAACCAAAGTTTAAAGGTTGGAAAGAGAACATTAGTATCAACTTTTGGCGACATAAAGCTAGACCTTGCGTTAATGACTGAGCAACGCATTACTCTTATGGATACAAGTTTCGTAAAATGGGACTCGGATAAGTAGGATGGTTCAAACCGCATAAGTCTTATGATCATAAATCGTGAAATTTTGGCAAAATTCAGGAGCGTTGTCTGATATTAACTGTCGCCAAGAAATTTCTTAAAGAAATTGAAAAATGATTTGCAAAAGAGAATAAGGACGAAACTAGCACGCTTTTAGAGAACTTAGTTTCACTAAAGTGTAAGGTTAAACAAAACATAATGGAGTACATTATGAATATATCTCATCTTGCTTCCAGACTAAATGTATTAAAGTTTGAGCTATCTGATCACTTGCACACATTTGATTTTGATTTCTCTTTCTGTGCAATTCGGTTAATTTAAGGTCAATTACAACTATCAAAAGGGGTAGTAGACTTTTGATGAACTCATTTCATATTGCGTGCAAGAAGAAGAAAGTTTAAAACAAGAAAGAACTTGGAGTACTCACTTGGCAAGTACCTCTAAGGACATATTAAAGAATAAGGAAGTTGCATATGGTTCAATTCAAAAGAAATAGTAAAAGCCTGAAAATGATTAATCATTTAGTTGTTACTTTTGAGAAAATCTGGGACACATAAAAAGAGATTGTACTAAATATCACGCTAGCATGTAAAGAAAAAATACACTTTTCACTTTGGTTTGTTTTGAAATTAATTTAATTTCAATACCTAGATACACATACACTTAGCGGATAAATTTCGATTTCACTATTCAAATAAACGTGTCTATGCGGGCTTGCCCGAACAAACTAAAGTCAAGTGATGCTGAAAGATTCATCTATGTGAGGCGATGAAAAATCAATTAAAGTTAAAACTATATGAACTTTTTAGATTATCATTAAACACTGGTTATTATTTGGATTTGAAAGAAATATTTGCTGTAACGTCTTTTAAACAAAATTTAGTGTCTATTTCTATATTAGACAAATTTGATTACTTTTGTTTAATTGAAAATAATTAGTTTTGTCTTATTCTTAATTCAAATATTATAGGTATCAGTTCTTTATCTGATTATGATAACCTATATTTGCTTTATACGATTGCCTCTTATAAAGAAATTTTGTAAGTGAATTCATGTGGTATTAAATATAAATTAACCAATGAGAATTTTGTTTTGTTATGGCACAAACGATTTGGTTACATCTCTCAAGAAAAGGAAAATCTTGCGTCAGAAGGATTTCTTGATTCTCTTAATTTTTCAGACTTTAGTGTTTATGTTAATTATATTAAGGGAAAACAAATGAATATAAGAAGATGATGTGCCTAGAGGACTTCATGGATATTTATGGGCCATTTTCTTTGATTTATTGGAATGATCAACGATAATTTATTGTGTTTATAGATGATTTTTCCTCATTATAGCTACGTATATCTCATTTATGAGAAATCTCAATCACTGGACGTGTTCCAGTCTTATAAGGCTGAAGTTGAAAATCAACTTAGCAAAAAAATAAAACACGTCGGATCTGACCGTGGTGGTAAATATTGTGATAGATATGATGTATTAGGGGAACAATATCTAAGACCTTTTGCTAAAATTTCAAGAGGAATGTGAAATCGTCGCTCAGTTACACCATGTCAAGATCCTCTGGCATGAATGGTGTTACTAAGAGATAAAATAGAACAATCAATGAGATGTAAGAGTATGATTAGTCATTTCACATTGCCAGAATCTAAAAAGAAGCACTAAAAACAACAGTTTAAATTTTAAATAAAGTTCCAAGTAAAGCAATTGTTAAGTGGTTACAAATTTTTTATAGATGCCAATATTATGGCAATTTTCGAAACGAAAAATGTTCGATTCCTTAAGGATGTAGAGTTTGTGGGGGGAAGTTGAGGATTTTGTCTTTGAAGAATGATATTTATATATATCTTCTGTTGCAATTGACAACGATCAAAATTATGGACAAATCTTGACTATAGATCTTGTTTAAGAAGCAATTTCAGATAAAAACAAAATTACAAAATCCTTTATACACAATCAAGATATTGTTCCAAGAAAAAAACTCAACAACCTCAGGAACAACGAAATTCACTAGAAAGATGAGAAATACAAATTCAGATGACTTTATAGTCTTTTTCCAAAGAAAATAAGAACATATTGTAAATAAATAATTTTCAAGAGTGGATTGATGCCATGAATAAAAAAGATGAAGTCCAAGAAAAACAATGGCATTTGGGAACTCATCACATTGCATGAAGATGTGAAACGCATTGATTGTAAATGGATCTTTACAACCATGAGGAATTCGAGGGATAATGTGGACAGAACTCGTCTTGTTGAAAATGGTTTTACTCAAAAGGAAACATTGACATTAAAGAGACTTTCTCTCTAATTTTTATAAAGGACTATTTTAGGACTATGATGGCATTTAAGCTACGTTGGATGATTTAATAAATTAAAGAAATCTATTTGTGGGCTAAAGTAGGTTTCCCATCAATATTATCACAAATTCCATCGTATAATTATCTCTTTTGGTATTGAGATAAATTCAGTAATGATTGTGTATATCACGAGTTCAGTGAGAATGAGTACATTTTCTATTATTGTATGTCGATGACATACTATTTACCTGCAATTATATAGGCGAATTGCACAAAAACTAAGAGAATTCTATCATGAAATCTTGAAATGAAAATTTTTGATTATGCATATTTTGTATTAAGGATACAAATACATCGGGATCATTCTGGAAATATTTTTTGGATTATAGGTTATATGGAAAAGGGTCTTAAGAGATTTGTGATGCATGAATGAAAATCTGGTGATACCTCTATTGCTAAGGGAGACAACTTTAGTTTCAATTAATACCCTAATGATAAGCTTAAAGAGAAGGAAACATAAAATTCCCCGTGTTTCAGCAATAGAGATTATAATGTACGCTTAGGTTGTACACATTCGAATATAGCATTCATTGTTGAAATGTTGGACATATATAGGTTATTCGGTATATAGAGAATCAAGGATTACATGATCACATACAAAAAATCAGATCATTTAGAGATCATTGGATATTGTGATTCTGATAATGGAATGTGATTGCGAAATTTTGTCACTAGGCAGCACATTTTGGATGGATTTGAAAGATCACTTTATCTTATTCTACGACAATAGCAGTCTTGTATCCCAATAGGGACTGACGCTGTCAAAGTTTATGGACATCAAGTTTCTAGTTATTAAGTAAATAATTCGGAGTGACCAGGTTTTTATAAAATATATTAGGACAAACCCCATAATTATAGATCAATTTACTAAATGGTTGGCACCCAAAATCTTTCATGAACATAATACTCACATGGGTATTGCATCTTTAGATGATATACCGATATACCAGTTTAGTGGGAGTTTGTGTTCAGATGTTATCTGTCTTAGACACATGTTTTTATATATGGATATTCAATTTATTTCAGAATTAAATCATTTAGTTTAGTTTCACTCTGATCAAAGTTAATGGTTAATATCATTAAAAAATAAGACATGACTAGTTGGAAATATGCATGTTTGAATAACATTGCATGTAATTTCATGCTACACATCCACACTTGATCTATATCATTTAATTGTGTTGATATACGTGACCATTGAGAGTTTAGTTATGATATTAATAACGAAGATCGCTTTGATCATATATTGATATAATCAATGGACGAGATTGTTCAGAGATACTTTGGTTATGATAGCAAAGATTTTTGACGTCGTGAGGTTATACACATTTATTATGTGACATATGGAGTCCAAGTGAGAGATTGTTGAGTTTATTAATTTGTCATGTGAGCTTACATGTCACTAAACTATCTTAAAATTGAGCTCAATTAAAGTCATTTAATAAATAATTAAATGGTTGGGTTTATGGCATCTAAATAAAGTGTGGGCGTGATTATATGTGTAGAGATTTGATCCATTAGGGTTGTATTTGACGATTAAAATATAAATAAGGTTATAGTTCTAATTCATATGAAACTTTTCATTCTTTGTATCATCTTATCAACACAAGAATTAATAGAGAATGAAGATCCAAAACTCACGATCAAGAACATGTAATTAAGAATCAAGAACAAGAATTAAAAAAACAATGGAGACAACATTCAAGATTAAAAGTGAAGAACCCAAACACAAAAAGATTGCAGTTCAAACTTCAAGGTTTAAGACTCGAAATCAAGATCCAATAATCAATAATCATTCCCAAAGAATCGAAGTATATTTCTCATTATTAATTTTTTGGTGATTTTATATGGGGGGTTTTGTTAACAAAGGAATTCTAAAGTTTCTATTTTTATGAAGTTTAGAATTCATGAAAACAAAGCTACTCGTGAAAAATGGATAAAAGAAACTTTTGTCATTCCGACTGATTTACCAGTTTTCTGAGGACAATTTATTTTAGTTTAGAACCTAAATAATACATTCGTCGCCAAACTGTCATTCCTACTGATTTACCAGTTTTCTGAGGACAATTTATTTTAGTTTAAAACCCAAATAATACATTCGTCAGCATTTGCCATCTCCTGCCATAAAAGCCAAAAACTGATATTAATTAAAAAGTAAAAATAAAAATTATTAGAACCCTTTTCTCCAGGTTGTATCTCATCTCTAAAGGCATTTTTTTGCAGAATCATGACCTCATGTCTTCTTTTCCACTCAATATTAATCATCTCAGCAGTTTCAGTTTTCAAGATACATTTTCTTCAATTTAAATTTCAATGTTTAGCCTTTTATGTGTATCCTTCTTGCTTTTTCTTGTCCCTTTCCCATTTTCTAAAGCTTATATCTTCGCTTTAATTGATTTGTTGATGAAATTTATGTAAATTATATGGATTCCATCTGAAAAGACTTCACAAATTAATATCTAGCTAGTAGACATAGATTATTAGGTTACTCTGTACTTGTTAAGATATGTAAGTGTTCGAGGTAAATGCATTTCAATCCAACATAGTTTTGATAGTATAGAACATGTGAGATCATCGGCGATCCCATTTTTTTTAATAATCATTTAGAATTCAACTAGGCAGTGCCGTGTTTATGATCATGTATATAATTTGAGAGATAAGTTTCATGATACTACGGAAGACGATTTGTCAATGATGTGATTTATCAAGCATCGTCCATACTCATTTCTAATATCCATTTTAATGTATCATATCAGTGCATTTTTAATTAAGAAAACACATTTTAGTCTTCTTAAGATGTTTCAATTATATATGATGCCTACAAATACTAATATTGTGCATGTCTTCTTGGTAACGAGTGCAAAACTAGGTCATGTGAAAGTTTAGGCTTTTGTGATTTGTTAATTTCGTTCTATGTTAATCGTAGACATTGTCCATTAACTCAACCCGCTCCCAAGTATATTGTATTTCTTGAGTAGTTCGACGTTTTGTCCGCTTTTTAAACACTTGTATTTCTCTTTTGTACATTAACAAACTAGTAGGAGTCCACCATGTCAATGAACATGTGGTGTTAAGAATAACGTGTAGCAAAGCATGTACCCACTAAGATACATACTCTAGAAAAGTAACTTTTAAGTACGATCAAACATGTTTTTGACATAAAGTGAATGTAATGACTATGAGATGTCTAGTCTAGTTAATAAATTAAGCCAATTCATTCAACATTTCACCTCAACAATTAATTTCTGTTGGATGGTGATTTTGTTTTACAGTTCTGAATAAAACCCTAAAAATTATAGGGAATCAGGGATTATGATGGTCAAGATAATGAATTCCTTGGCTAGAAGTACTTAACTGAAAAGTGGAAAAATACCAAAGCCCTTTATGACTTCAGCAGATTACCCCACCAAACAAGTATCAATTCCGTACGTTTTTTTTCCTTCTCTGTAAATAAATACTACTTGTCTCATGCCCCAAATCTCTCTCCCTCTCCCACACAAAGCTTTTCTACTTCTGTATGGAGTTCAGAAGCTTAATTTAGGGTTGATATTAAAACAAAATTTTTACCCATCTTTTTGTACAAAGATCCCAATCAGATTTATTGATCATTTTATGGATATAAACCACCAAAAATTCACAAATCCTACTTGGGACCCTAATATGGCAGTTGAAGATCACCATTTTCGTCATGATCATCAACTCCCTTTTGATCATACAATCTGGACAGATTATCTTCTTCAAAATCACTGCACACCCTCTCCATCATCAACTCCATTACGAGATCCAAATTTGCTTATCACTCAAATGGCGAATCTCAAGAAGCAAGAAGAGGAAGAAGAACCTGAAGAAGAATTAGGAGCCATGAAAGAAATGATGTTCAAGATTGCTGCAATGCAACCAGTAGATATTGATCCAGCCACAATTCGGAAGCCTAAAAGGCAAAATGTTCGTATAAGCGACGACCCTCAAAGCGTGGCAGCAAGGCACCGACGAGAGAAAATAAGCGAAAAAATGCGAATTCTGCAAAGACTTGTGCCCGGAGG
>CAIGRL010147989.1:0-20401 GCA_903798325.1 Fraxinus xanthoxyloides
CCACCCAACCATTTTTCCAACAATAAGAACTCTTCAACCTAATCCCCTTATCTTACCAATCCCCCAAAAGGGAAACAAATCCCACCCTCCATATGATTTCCTTGCTGTTCAAGGCATGGGCTACAAAATCTCTGAAAGATAAGGTTACATTATTACTGCAATCATACTGTACATTTTTATGACAAAAATACAAAATTTCTTGCAGCAATAATCTTAAAGCATTAATGAAAAATTTAGCAAATTTAGCTCTATCATTAAGTGTCCATTTCGCGTTGCAAATCAAGACAAAGAAACAAATTTATATCGAAGAAACTTTTCCTTGATAACTGAAGCAAGTTTAGGGGAAAAATCCAACAAGCAAATCAGTGAAAAACAATTTCTTTTCTCAATTCTACTAGATATATCATCACCCAAATTTGAGCATTCGAGATGTTACCAGACTCAAGCAACTGCGTCAATTCCCTCTTCATTTGTTTCACTTGCACTTCCTTCTTGTTCCTCAATAGCTTCAACGCCGTCTTGTTGTATCTGGTTTCAATTTAACCTCAATTTGTTTATAGAGAACCACCATCAATTTGTTTACAGAGAACCGCCAACGTAGAGATGATAGAGAGTAGGGGGAAGAAGAGAGGAAAGACGAAGATAAGAGGTGGAAAAGTTAGGGCTAATGTTGAACTGATTTGATTTAGAGAGATTGTGGGACATTTTGCAACGTTTTTAAAATGTTGCCAAGCTATCAGAAAAAAGAAAAAAAAAATTGCTAAAAACATCTTTTGCGACGTTGGCGAAATATTCACGTATTAGAATATTGCGATATCATTTAGCAACATTTTAACTACCGATTGTTGTATTTTATGTGTTGTAAATGATCATTTTTGGCGTAGTGCTAATAACGTAACACCCCTACCCGCAAGGACCAAAACATCGCTAGAATAATTAAATATACTTTTCGCCATATGCATAAAGATTTAATTTGACTTAAGAATTTTGGTATGATCAACAATTAAATATAGGTAATTAGCACATAACGTCTCCACCTTTCATTATTATTGAAACGTCCATACCTTTCATTTTTTGACATTTTAACCTTATTTCCACATTTCATTACGCAAAATGTCATTTTCATCTGTTTTCTTAATTAAAAATAATGAAATGACGAATATAAACCTCTCTTTAAATAAAACAAAAAAAAACTAATTGCAACTACAGTCCCAATTTTTTTTAAAAGCGCAAATAAGTCACAAATAAATTTCTAGAAGGGTAATTAGTACATAATGTTACTATCTTTCATCGTTATTACGAAAAACATATTTTTTGACATTTTCAATATTAATTACGCATTTGATTGCGCAAACCACTATTTCTATTCATTGTCATTTAATTTCTCAATAAAAAGCTGTAAAATAACGAATATAACCTCCTATTTAAATAAAAAGTTAAAGAATTAAATTGCAATCATAGTCCCTTTTTTTTAAATGCAAAGTCCCCAATAAATTATTTAAAAATCTATTTTTTTAAAAAGTGCAAATGAGTCTCAAATAAATTATTAAAGAATTAGAAATTAAAAAAATATATGATGAGAAGCTTACTAGTAAGTAATCATTTAAACAAAAACCAACATAGACTTACATAACCCATATGCTAAGTGATTTAAATCTTATCCCTTTATTATATTTCTTTGTGTATAGATTGATAATTAAAATTATGGATACATGTTGACATCCGACCTCACCAAGACGAGTACCGACCTGGGGGGTAATCCGAGCTTATTAAATACAGTTTATTCTATGCATTAAGCTCATGCTAATGTAATATCGGGTATTTGAGATCAGCTCGTACTAATGACTGCCGTTATTTAGGAGACATAATGATTGGAGATTCCTTACACACTGTCAAACGTCCAATCAATCAATTACATTTGGATATACTCATGACATCACCTCCAAATTCCACCAATCATATGCCTTATCTTCCTTCCCTAAGTTATTCATTAATTGTTGGGGACCACATGTAAGATAAACTCATGATGACCTGATAGACCAAGCTCATTAAACCAATCCAAATGTGCCAATAATATACTTTCTCAGCTCGGTACCGTAGCTGATAAGACAAGAAAATGATATATACATGTCTATCTCTCCCTATAAAAAGGATGAAGATATCCTTAAGAAAGAGGAAACACTTGATATTTCAAAAATCTCCTTTGGCAAACACAAAGGAAAACACTCGTATTTTACTCTTGTAATTTACAAGTCATTATCAGTAAAAATCCTCATTTGTATTTTAAGTTGGCTTGAATCTTGTTCATATAATTTTTGACGTCAATAGTTTGACGCTAGAAGGAGGACCCCTACCTTGTAAAAGCAACCCTTACTCTCCATAAAATCCACAAAAATATCATCATGGATGATCTTTTAGCATCCGAAAATCAATAACACACTCGTCCTAAGCAAACCAACAATCAACGAAATATTTAAAGAGGACAAGGTTAAAACGAAGCTGCTAACCCTCAAATGACTATGGTGAGGGAAGCCATTGAAAAGTTGACAAATGTAGTCAACAGGTTGGAACTAAACCAAACTCAAGTTCTTCAGCTCGAAACCTAGCTAGAGTCCCCACATAGGGAGAAAATCGGACGACCCCACCAGAAGAGCTCTTCATTTTTCGGGAAAGGAATCTTCCCGAAGCTTAATTGAAGAGATCAGGAGTTCTCCGTAAATGTTAGAACCGGCAGAAACTTAAACGAGCGCTTTAAAAAATCGCGTTGTCGATCTCAAAGAAAAAAATAAAGGAAGTACGGAGGAATATCTCACTTCGTCATTCCCTTTTCATTGAAGACATTCTTGCTGAACATTTGTCTAATGAATTTCCTAGAAAGGAAATTACTCAGACCTTGCTCATAAGCAAGCCGAGCTAAGGTTGCATGTGCTGCAACACTTACATGAATTTTCTAGCAAGGAAATCATTCAAGTTTGGCTCATAAGCGAACCAACCTATCTCCTAAGCAAGTAGGGTTAAAGTTGCATGTGCTGCAATACTTAGATGAATTTCTTAGAAATGAAATCATTCAAACCTTGCTCATCATCAAGCCGACCTGGCTCATAAGCGAGCCGAGCTAAGGTTGCATATGCTGCAACACTTAAAATGGATTTCCTAGCAAGGAAATCATTCAACCCTTTCTCATCAGCAAGCGGACCTGGCTCATAAGTGAGCCGACCTTGCTCATCAGCAAACCGACCTTACTCTAAGCAAGCCGTGCTAAGGTTGCATGTCCTGCAACACTTAGATGAATCCTAGCAAGGAAATCATTCAAGCCTTGCTCATAAGCGAGCTGACCTGGCTCATAAGCAAGCCGACCTTGCTCATAAGCAAGCTAAGCTAAGGTTGCATGTGCTGCAACACTTAGATGAATTTCCAAGCAAGGAAATCATTCAAGCCTTGCTCATAAGTGAGCCGACCTTATTCATATGTAAGTCGGGCTAAAGTTGTAAGTGCTACAACACTTAGTGCGAATTCCTACAAATGAGTCCATAAAGCCCTACTCATGAAGTAGACCGAACTAAAGTTGTAAGTGCCGCAACACTTAGTACGAATTTCTATGAAGGAATACTTAAAACCCTACTCATGAAGCAAGCCGACCTGGCTCATAAGCGAGCCGACCTAGCTCATAAGCGAGCCGTGCTATGGTTGCACATGCGCAACACTTAGATGAATTTCCTAGCAAGGAAATCATTCAAGCATTGCTCATCAGCAAGCCGACTTGGCTCATAAGCGAGCCGACCTATGTCCGATAAGGTGACTACAGCTAAGAGCCCCCTTGAAGACCTTGAGAATAAGTTTGTCAAGATTGAAAAGGCTGAAACTAGTACACTTTTGGCAAACCTTATCTCAATGAAGTACAAAGGGAAATGAAACATATGGGAGTACATTATGGAAATGCCTCAGATTGCTTCAAAACTAAGGGTACTCAAGTTAGATTTACCTGAAGAGTTGTTCGTGCACTTAGTTCTGATATCCCTTTCGGCACACTTCAGTTAATTCAAGGTGAGCTACAATTGTCAAAAAAGACTCATGATCCCTTAATGAGCTCATCTCATATTGTGTCAAGAAGAGGAAAGATCAAAGCATGACAAGACAGAAAGTGTTCATTTAGTCACCACATCCAAGGACAAAAGGAACAAGAAAATGAAAAATAACAAGGAACCTACGGGTACAACATCACAAAAGAAACAACATAAGGAATAAACTGAGGCCATCTATTTTTTCTCTGGAGCTGTGGTCATAAAAAGAAGAACTATACAACCTATCATGCATAGCGTACCAAAAAAGGTATTCTTCTTCATTTGGTTTGTTCTGAGGTTAATTTAATTTTGGTTCCTAGATACACATGGTGGATAGATTTTGGTGCAACAACTCACATCAGTGTGTTTATACAGGGTTGGTTGAGTTGCTGAAAACCAACTGAAGATGAAAGATACATCTATGTTGGCAACGACAAGACGGTAAAAGTAGAGGCAATAGGAAAATTTAGATTATTGTTAAAGACCTGATTTTATTTGGATCTAAATTAAACATTTATTTTTAGACAGAATTTGATTTCCATTTATGCTTAAGATAAATTTGGTTATTCTTGTTCATTTGGGAATAAAAAATTTAGTTTGTCTCATGATTCAAAATTGGTTGGTTCCGATTTTTTATCAGGTTACGATAATCTTTATTTAATTGATACGATTGCTTCTTTTAATGAATTATTGCATTTAAGTACTCGAGCTGTAAAGTCAAAATTAACTGGCAAGAATTCTGCCTCGTTGTGGCATTAGAGATTATGTCACATCTCCAAGAGGAGAATTGAGTGACTTGAACCTAACAAAATTCTCGATGTCCTTGACTTTACAGATTATAATACGTATGTTAACTGTATAAAGGACAAACAAACTAATAAAAGGAGAATTCAAGCCAATAAGACCTTAGACGTCTTAGAACTTATATAAACACACATTTGTGGACCATTCCCTACGGCTTCTTGGAATAGTCAACAATATTTTATAACATTCATAAACGAATTTTCTAGATATGACTATATATATCTCATTCATGAAAAATCACATGTGTTCAATAACTATAAAACTGAAGTTGAAAACCAACTCGGCAAAGGATTAAAAGTGTCAGATCTGACCGTGGTGGTAAAACTATGGCAGATATGACGGTTCAGGTGAACAACGTCCAAGACCATTTGATAAATTCCTAGAGGAATGCGATATCATCCCATAGTACATTATTCCTAGTTTGCCCANTTGGAATGGTCAACAATATTTTATAACATTCATAAACGAATTTTCTAGATATGACTATATATATCTCATTCATGAAAAATCACATGTGTTCAATAACTATAAAACTGAAGTTGAAAACCAACTCGGCAAAGGATTAAAAGTGTCAGATCTGACCGTGGTGGTAAAACTATGGCAGATATGACGGTTCAGGTGAACAACGTCCAAGACCATTTGATAAATTCCTAGAGGAATGCGATATCATCCCATAGTACATTATTCCTAGTTTGCCCACTACGAATAGTGTTGCTAAAAGACAAAACAGAACGCTTAAGGACATGGTGAGTAGTATGATTACTCATTCTACCTTGCGAGAATCACTTTGGGGTGAAACTTTAAAGACCGCAGCGTATATACTCAACAGAGTTCCAATTAAGGCCACGAATAAAATGCCTTATAAGCTTTCGAGGAGTAAGATGCCTAGTTTAAAGCATGTACACATTTGGGGATGTCCAGTCAAGCAAGATCTTATAGGCCAAATGAAAAGAAACTGGATGCAAGAACTATCGGTTGCTATTTTATTGGATATTTTGAAAGGTCCAGGGGTTATAAGTTTTATGATCCAACTAAAACAATTTTCAAGACAGAAAATGCATGGTTCTTTTGAGGATGTTGAGTTTTAAGGGGAAGAACGGGTTAAAGACTTTGTCTTTGAGGATGAATATGTTAAAATTTCTCCAATTACCATTGACAATAATCAGGATTAGGTTTCTATCCCCTATATTGTTTAAGAAGCAACTCCAAATCAAGACATTGTCATTGTATCTCTCTTTGAAGGTCAGCAACTTGTTTCAAAAGAAAAAATACTATAGCCTCAAGAACCAACGCCATTAAGAAGATCCACTAGAGATAGGAGAAGTGTGGTTTCAAATGATTACATTGTATCTCCCGAAGAATATGAAGTTGACATTGGAGTGGTGGAAGACGATCCAATCAACTTCCGTCAAACCATGTAAAGTTCTAACTCTTAAAAGTAGCTCGATGCCATGAATGAAGAGATAAAGTCCATGAAGAACAATGACGCGTGGGATCTCGTTCCATTGTCTGAATGTGCAAAACCCATTGGTTGCAAATGGATATTTAAGACCAAGAGAGATTCAAAGGGTGATATGTAAAGAGATATAAGGTTCGTCTTGTTGGAAAGGTACAAAACCTTTTGTTTAATGCACAATTATAAGGTAACACATATAGCCCAAGTGGGAGACTGTAAGGATTTTAATCGGACATGTGGGTTTATATGTGAGATATTGTGTATTAAATTATTGGCTATTATTTTTCCCTCCCTGCTATGTATCTCTTCTTTAATGGTTATGTAAAAAGGAAGCATAATGCATCAAAAAGTACAATTGAGAAAGATATTACAAACAACTAAGATAACTGAAGGGAAAATCTTCCAAACTTTCCTTTTCTGTGGCATCTGCATTTTTTTCTTTGCATAATGATGAACTCTTTGCTTCTTAGCTCTCTTTAATGTGTTGTCCTTTTCTTCCTAGTTCATATATGTTATTATTTCATCTTGTTTCTCCATTGACGATAGATATAGGTTAATTGTATTTTGAAGAACTCACGCTTCATGTTAGCGTCCTCAACTAAAGTTTTGATAGATTTTAAGAGATTGTAAATCTTAATGAATTTCGTGGATTTGAATAGATTTTCAGAAATTTCATAAGAATATCACCATATATGGTGAAATTTCAAAAAAAAAAAATAGTTTTATGTATTTTAAGCTTGAAATCCATCCAATTTTTTTTAAAATCTTTCTATTAATGAAATTTTTGTAAATCTATTAATTATTGATGATATCTAATTTTTAAAGGATTTCATTAAAATTTATTAAAATATTAATTGGAAACACCTAAATTTTAGTGAGTTTCACTAAAATACACTAAAATCTCAATTGAGCACACCTAAATTTAATAGGATTTTTAAAATCTATCACAATCTCAATTGAAGACACCCTGATAAATCAGTACCTACCGTTGGAAGGAGCATTTGAAACGTGGAAAGAGCACCTTAAGGCTCGTAGTGGAACAAGAACGTCGTCCCTCCTGAAGCAGTGACGTAAGAATTTGATTATTATGCGAGACACAACCACTCAAAGACAAATGAGTAGGAAGCATGCACAGATGTGGGGAGCTGGGAAAGTTCTGCTGCTTTACTACTTTTTCTGTTTATTGCTTCTGATGCCTATTTTTTTGTTTTATTTATTTAGTTTTAAGTATTTATCTAATAATACTCCAACTGTTTAGGAGGTTGCTTATGTCATTTCATTGGTTTTTTGCAATGTGTCTGACTATGGTTTGCAGCCATTTTATGTGCAATGTTGATTTTATGTTGGCAGAGATTACAATTTTTTGGAAAATTGCACTGGTTTCAAACGTATGAAACAAGGGAACAATTTATACTGCACAGGTTTCATTCGTTTGAAACTTGTGGACTTCAATGGAACAAAAACAGGACTATGAATATAGGAAATATATAGAGAAAGATCAGTGTAACTAATTTCAAATCATATTAAACCAGAGGAAAAATAGAGAAATGATAAGCAACTAGAATATTTCAAAATGGCTCTTTAAATAAAAATACATTGCACATATTTAGCACCATCTTGTTTAACAATCTACATTGACTCTTTAAATAAAAAAATACATTGCATATATTGACCCCAAAAAATGGACCAATGACGTGGCCAACAGAAAAATAGAAAATAACGTCCATGTAAGCCGGATCACAATGTATTATTTAGATCGAATCACCAATTTTGTATATCGATCAATAAAGGAATTGGTTCTAAGTGTTTAACGAATTGTAATGTGACTATTTGGTTGATAAAAGGGGCTCGGCGTAAGAAGTAAAGTAGAGAGAATCAACGTTTACATTAAGTGCATAAACATGCATTACACCATGGTACTAAGTGTGGGTTTTTATACTTAAAGTAGGGTGAACAAGACCCTACGGATGGTAGGGTACATGGTCCAACTGGATTCAGTGGTTCCCGTTAACATCAATCAAGCCATTAAATGCTAAGATTCTCATATCATTCCTAGCTTGAGGACTTGACCGTGTATAGGTGTGCAGATGAAGCGTCAACAGTGTGTTGTCTTGTCAATCACTTCACTAGATCCGTTGTGGGTTCGGCTATTCACCTCGATAGGAAACATGTTCGTGTTGGGACCTTTGCTAGAAAGGGATCGGTCAACTTGCCTTTAAGTTGGGCTTGTTCCAATACGTATAAAATTAGGTCTCTCATGTTGTCCTGCCACGTGTGAGCTCTTCTGCCTGCCACGTGGTGTATTTATTTTACGATTATTTATATGAGTAACATCAGTCCCCAAAGTCCAGGTAAGGTTATTTATAGAATGCATAGACTTTACAAACACGGAAATGGTGGGGAAGACTGCTAGCATCCTTCGTCCTCTGGAGTCAACGGTAAAATTTCCCCAATACGGGGCAAGGCCATTGTAGATGGGACGATCCTCTTCAAATCTGTCAAAATTCGCGACGAGACCTTGCTGCAAAGCGATGCTCTTGAGCTGAGCCATGTTTTAGTAAGGCCTTTCTGTGTGTAGATGAGCCATGTTAAGGCGAGGCCTTAGCGAAAGAGGTGCCACCATACTTAAGCAGTAGTGGCGAGGAATGTGACCTTTTAATGCGAGACGAGGCCATTCAAGGGAGGTACCGAGCCTAAATTTGTGATAGGGGCCTCCCGATTACCCGTATTGGTGACTTGGAAGGTGCTGGTTCCCAATAAATCGCAGCTGGATATCCTAGTAGTTCCCAAGGCTCAAGCGACTTGGGCATTTAATGCTCAATGATGATGATGTTCCACTCTCACCTAGGTGTACGCAATTTCAAAATGTGTGCGTGACACAATTTTATCTGAGCCTTTGGTTTGAATGTTTAATAGGTGCCTTTTGGTTTTAACGTAACTGATGAGATTACTGGTGGACAATCTAGATCAAATGGGGAGAACATATAACGGTGGGGGTTCGTTCACCATGCATATATAAAGGGTTGCAAAACTACTTTTTCATCTTTTTCCATTTCTCAAAAGCTTTAGACGCCAAGTACTGTGAAAATTTCTTTTCCGGCCTTCGTGTTTTTCATTTCCGATGTGAAATTTTGTTTTCTCTCGTTTTTAGGCATTCCACTTAGCCTCTTAGCTTTTGCGTAAGTTTATGCTTTCATCAAGGCGTTTCTTTCATCCTTTTTTATTTTAAATGGCCTCTTCCTCAAGAAAAAGTGTAGCAGAGGGGTCGTTCGGGGTTAATTTCACTTTAGTATGTGTTGAGGCGGGCATTCCTCTGGTGATCCCTACTGAGCGGATCATGGAAGCGATGGAGGGCCTCATAGTGCATGGATGATGCAAAAGGGCCTTATTGATTATAGTGTTAGGTGGGATTCTTCTTTATGGCCAATGGATATAAAGGAGAGTAAGTTGGAGACCTTCTGCAAGAGATATAGGATTTCGGATAACATAGAATTACTAGTGCCGACCCTAGAGGAGAGAGCCTATTTTCCTAAGGATAGGTGTGTTGCCGTGAACGAGGTTATATTAGCTGGGGGCTGAGGTTGCCTTTGCACCCTTTTTTCAGATTCATCCTTAGGCAATATAACTTAGCTTCGACCTAACTAGTGCTAAATGCATGGAGCCAATCGGCAGGGTCTTTCCTTCTTTGGAAGGAGATCACTCTTAGCAAGGATATGCCCCTCACGTTTTTCAAACCCTTTTCAACCTCGAGCCTATAGTGGGGGAAGTAACTATAAGTAGTGGTACTGCATAAACCCTTGGGGTCCACATTCTCCTTTCATCTGAGGGACCCCTACCTCAAACAAGAATTGGAAGTCATCTTGGTTTTGGGTTAGGGGTCACTGGCAGATGATGCAGGAGGATGTGGTCAGAGATCATGAGCTCCCTTTAGAGAAGAGGTATTTCAAGTTTGTCATCAGTAAGCGAAACCTTTTTGTCACTCATATGCTAATGGCTACCAAGGATAAGTCGAAGTGACTTGGTGTTTTTACTTGTTGTTTATTGATGGCACGACTTTTCTAAATCTCTGTTCGATTGCGGGTCGGTACAATAAAAAGTAGCACGTAAAGTCTAACTTGTTCCTATTGAGGATCCTTGGGAAAGCTCAAAGGAAAAAAAACCCATGAATTCGGGTTCCTCCTCACACAAGCAACAATGGGACGAGCTAGCCCGTACATCTAAGATGAACCCACCACCCCCTCCTGAAAAGAAAGGATAAAGAGGTGAAAGCCTCGCTAGAAAGGCCTCCCAAAAAGAAGCTGGTGATATTCAAAAACACTGGTCCTGACCTAGTCATTCAAACCACCCATTCTTGCAGAGCCCATGTCTTTTATGAAGGTTGTTGAGGTAGATGAGACCGTCAACAAGGGGGATAGCCTGGTGAGGACGAAGAAGCGGAAGGAAATGAGTGTCCCTTCAAAGGGAAAAACCCAAAATTTCTTGGGTGGGCGGTCAGATGAAATCACCCCGGCCTTTATAGAGATGCTCCCTACAGAGGTCCAGGGAGCAGCGAGGCTTAGCCACAAATATTAGACTGACAAGTACTCTTCTCACGCTGAGACTTGTGATGTAGTCGACTCGATGGAGATTGGGCTCACCATGTAGGCTCATTCCTATAACTTCTTCATCAATGCCCAAATAGAAGCGAGGTGACTGTAAGGACTTGTCCAAGACTACCTCCACCGAGCCCAAAATGCAGAGTTTACCTTAATCAAGGCCAATGCCAAAGCCTCTTCTGCTAATAAGGCTATTGAAGCTTCCAAGCTGAAGCACGCCGAGGCCGAGTTAAAGGTGAAAGCTCTTTCTAAGGAGAATAAGGAGCTGAAAAAGGAAGCCCACCTCTGCAAAACTGAGTTTAACACCTTAATGAAGTGGGTCAGGAATTCTGATAATCTTCAGAAGATTGCCTCGTCAGCCTTGGAGTCCACTAACAATGAGAGAGGAAAGATGAAGGCTTGTGTTGCTCAGCTCAATGCTGAAGTCTCCAATTTTGATGAGCGACTAAAGAAGGCAGGAGAGGTAGTGGTGAATGAATTCATTGCCCACTTCCACAAGACTACAAAGTATGATGGGGTCGAGATCCACTGGAGAAGGGTCACTTATAATGAGGTTTTTGATAAGTTTTTCGAGATGTATCCCCAATTTAACTTGTCCTCCTTGAGGAGCGAATTCTTAGGAAATGAGCCTTCAACTCCTACCAATGACGGGGATGAAGCGGAGGTGGTGGGAGCTTCAGAAGACCCTTCGAAGGATGATGTAGTATGTGTAGACTAGGTTCCTTTATAATAGGCTCCTTTACTTGTATTCATTTTGATTTGTAATGAAAAGATACCTTTCTTCTACTATAATGTTTAGTTTTGACCGAGTCGTGCTTTATTTTTGAGTAAATGATAACTGGTGGATAATGTCAGTGTGTCGAATACCTTTCTAATCAGTGAGCAATCAATAGGCTCATAATAAATAACTTGGTGAAGAGTTCATTGCGTTCATTATCTTAATGAAGCGGTTAACATGGGCTCGCCATAATTGATATATGAACATCACATTTGTCATGCTGTTTCGTGGGTTTGCCAAGACTACTTTTAGCAAATAGTGACGACATGGGCTCCCCATAAACTGATATATGAACATCACATTTAATAGGTTCATTTTTCCTTGAACATTTAACCAATAGTCTAACCGTCAATAGGCTCGCCATTGTTGGGGTAAACAATTGTAACGTGAGAACTTGTCAATTGCTAAGATGATAATTAATGATTAATGGGCTCGATACCACTAACTATTCTGCCTATGAATTTGCCTTAAGTTGTTCTTTAACCAAGTTTTCCTTACCCTAAATCCCTTATATGGGCTTTCCATGTTCAATCATGCGATCTCACCAAACATTTAACAATTAATTGTTTATATGGGCTCGCCATACTTATCACGGGATCTCGTCATATTCTAACAATTAATCCCTTAAATGGGCTCGCTATACTTATCATACGATCTCGTCATACTTTAACAATTAATTCTTTATACGGGGATCGCCATACTTATCATATGAGCTCGTCATATTCTAACAATTAATTCATTATATGGGCTCTCCATACTCATCATATGAGCTGTCATATTCTAACAATTAATTCATTATATGGGCTCGCCATACTTATCATATGAGCTAGTCATATTTTAACAATTAATTTATTATATGGTCTTGCCATATTCAACTATTGGAGAAGCGCGTGAGCTTGTTATAACGTAATTTATAAACTTCTCTTAGCAAATAGTTAACAAATGCGTGATATGGGATTGCCATATTTTAATTGCCGGAGAAGTGTATGAGCTAGTCATACTTAACGTAATTCATGAGTTTGTCATAGCAAATAGCAAAAAGGAGAATATGCATTAATCATAGATGATACACACGTTGAACGGGGTTTTACTGATAATAAACTCGAAGATGCTCCACGTTCCAGAGGTGGGGCTGCACCTTCCCATCCAAATTTTCAATCAAAAAGGTCCCTAGCCCAACCTCGGCTGAAGCGGTAAGGGCCTTCCCAATTTGGACCCAACATACCTGCACTATGCTCTTTTGAAGATAAGCACCAGATAGCCTCTCCTAAATGACATACGCTTGACTTTGGTGTTGTAGTATCTTGTCATTTTCCTTTGGTAGACGCCCAGCTTAATCTGTGAGGTCTCATTCCTTTCCTCAACGAAGTTGACTCTCATGGTCTTATCTTATCATTGGAGATTTCGTTAAACTATAAGCGGCGAGGCGATAAGAGACCCATTTCGACTGGGCTCATTGCTTCGGCCCCATAAGTCATGGAGAAATGGTTCTTTCCTGTTATGGTTCGATAGGTAGTACGTATCACCCACAACACAAGGGGAGCTCGTCTACCTATTCTCTTTTCGACTCATCCGGTTTCTTCTTCAAGAGATGCTTTATGGTTTTATTAACTGCCTCGACCTGGCCATTTGGTTGGGGATGGTGGGGAGAGGAGAAATGCTTTCTGATGCCCAATTTGTCGTAAAGGCCACGTAGTTTCTTATTATCAAACTGTCGCCCATTGTCCGTAACTATCGAGTAGGAAATTTCGAACCAGCATATGATATTTTTCCATATGAATTTAGAGGTGTGTACCTCAACGATTTTAGACAATCGTTTAGTCTCGACGCACTTGGTGAAATAATCTATGGCGATGATTGCATGGCTCGCACCTCTCTTTCTCTTCGGCATGGGTCCTATCAAGTTGACCCCCCATTTGGCATAAGGCCACGGGCTCCCACAGTTAATTCATGGGACGGCCGTCATTGAATGGAAGGGAAATGCTGGCATTCAGATCGCTTTACGAAGTGTTTATCATCCTTCTTTAAGGTCGACCAATAGTACCCATGCCTTACTATTTTGTGGGCCAACGTTGGTCTTCCCTGTGGTTGCCATAGATTCCTTCGTGGATTTCTCTCAGCACATAGTTCGTCTCATCTCCTCCCGTACATTGCCGGAGTGGGGATGAAAATATTGCTTTGTAGATGATCTCATTTTGCAGTATATAATGGACGGCCTTATGCCTGAGCCTACGGGGCCTCTTCTTTGTTCCCTTGCAAGGTGTGATCTTTGAGGTAGGCTATGATAGGTTGCATCCATTGTGGAGTTTCTCCGACCCACATCATTTCATCCACTTTGGTTGTGGAGGGTCTAGTGAGGTATTCAACATGCACAAATTTAAGAAATTCTGAGTCCTTGCTACTTGCCAATTTCGACAGAGCGTCTGTGTACAAATTTTTTACCCTTGGAGCTAGGTTAGCTCGGATTTATCGAAGCAGGGGATTAGCTCCATAACCTTCTTCAGGTATGTCGCCATGCCTTTGTCCTTAGCTGCGAAGCTGTCGTTGACTTAGCTTAGGACGAGTTGAGAGTCGGTTCTGACTGACAAGCTTTTGACCCGCATTTCTGAGGCTAGTCTAAGGCCTACTAGAAGTTCTTTGTAATCAGTAGTGTTGTTGAAGGTTTTAAAATCGAACCTTACCGTATGATTCAATTTGTGTCCCTTATGGCTCTCCAACAACACTTTGGCTCCTGAGGCAATTCTCCGACAGACCCATCTACAAATAATTTCTAGGCTGGTGGGTCTACTGGCTTCATTATAATATTGATATCCATCGCCTCTGTAAACTCAACAATAAAGTCCACGACTATCTACTTCTTTATCAAAGTTCTGAGCTGGTATGAAATGTCAAATTCACTTAATTCTACACCCCTTTTCATTAGCCTTCTAGATGCGTCTAGTTTTTGGAACACCTATTTAAGAGGGAAGCTCGTCAGAACTCGTATGCTATGGGCTTGAAAGTAGGGCCTCGACTTTTTGGTGACAATCATGAGGGACAAGGCAAGTTTTTCCACATCAGTGTAACGTGTTACCACTGGTAGGAAGGCCTTGCTAACATAGTAGACAGGCAGTTGTGCATTACCCTCCTCTTGTACACTGACCAAGCTCACTACATCGGAACTTACTGCCAAATATAGTAGCAGAGTTTTCTCTTCCTTAGGCTTCGAGAGAGGGGGGCTTGTCCCAGGTGCTTCTTCAGATCTTGGAAAGCCTCTTTACATTCTTTGCTCTATTAGAATATTTTCCCTCCCTTTAGAGCCTTAAAGAAAGGAAGACATCTATCAGTGGCCTTAGAAATGAATCGGTTTAGCACCGTTAGGCATCCGGTCAAGCACTGTACTTTCTTTGGCTTGCCGGGGGACTTCATGTATAGCAGGCCTTAATCTTTAGGATTTGCCTTAATGCCTCATTGGTTGACCATGTAGCCCAAGAATTTTCCAAAAGTGACACCAAAAGCGTATTTCAATGGGTTCATTTTCATACGATACTTCCCCAGAATAGCAAAGTTAGCCCGCAAATGTCCAACATGGTCCGCTGACTTGAGACTCTTCACCAGTATATCATCAACATACATCTCCATTGTCTTACCTAATAGGTCAAAGAACTTCTTGTTGACCAAATGTTGGTAAGTTGTACTGGCATTTTTCAGACTAAAGAGCATGGCTTTTTAGCTATATAATTCTCGATCGGTAATGAAGTAAGTGTGCTCCTCGTCTGTTGGATGCGTGAGGATCTAGTCATACCCTGAATACACATCCATGAAACTCAATAGTTTGGAAAACTATCTTTCGGACAAGTTTGGCTGAGGTTGGAGAAGTCTATACAGACCCTCCACTTGCCGTTAGCCTTCTTTACTAAGATCGAATTCGATATCCATTTAGGGTACGCTACTTCCCGAATGAGCCCATTGGATATGAGGTGATGTACCTTTTTCTTCAATACCGCATATCGCTCCAGTTCAGGACTCTTCTCTTTTGCCTATGAGGAGTGAATTTAGGGTCTACGTTGAGCTGATGGCAATTGATCCTCTGATCAATGCATACCATGTCTTCAAGTTTCCAGGCAAACACATACATGTTGTCGAATAAGAAGCTTTTAAGTTTAGCCTTTGCCTCTAGTTCCAGCTCTTTCCCTATTTGCAATGACCTCATCGGATCATTCAAGCTTATTGGAAAAAGCTCCAGTTCTTACGAGTTTGATTCCATGACTTTGGGATCCAAGTCTACTTCGATGACCCCTTCTTTAAGGGCATCCACCATGTTGATGTCTCCCCCTTGTTAAGGTGTAAAACCTTCTTCAGGTGCAGAAACCATTTCTGTATTTGTCAAGACCATGTTTACGCTTCGGGGTTAGAATTTTCTTAAGGAGCTGAGATAACACTCTCTAAAACCCATCCGGTCACCTCGTACTGTGGCAACTCCCTTTTGGGTAGAGAAGTTCATACAAAGATGATGTATGAATATTACTTCCTCTAGCTCTTTCGGGGCGGGTCACCCTAAAACTCCATGATAGGCGGATTGGTGATCTACGATAAAAAATTCCATGAAATGGTGAGCGTTGAATGGGAACTCTCATATCTCTATTGCCAATGGATCCTTCCCCTAAGGACGATGATATCTCTAGTAAAACCATACAGAGCGGCAGTCATGGGAAGAGATCGTGGTCCATCGTCATTTTGTCAAAAGTGGTTTCGAAAGGAATGTTGACAAAACTGCCATTATCAACCAGTATACACTTCAGACCATTTCTGGCCACGAAGGTTCGCACCACCAGTGCATCATTGTGTAGGTAATGGACTCCCATGGCATCTGTTAGAGAGAAAGTGACTGGTGGGTTGTCCCCGACACCTTGGCTAGTATTGTTGATTAAGAGTTCGCCATGGGTGGATCCTTTGCTTTTCTTGCATAGTTTTGCAAGACATTCTTGGAACTTCCTCCTATGTGTGGACCACCAATTATGGTATCGATTTCTTTGATGGGAGCGTCGTTGATGTTTACTGGAGACTCTTTTCTGGGCCTATGGCCTCTTATCTTATTCCTATCCTCTTTATGCTTCCTTCGAGGCGATTCATTTCGGTGGTTCCGCCTTGCATCGTTGTGTCGAGGACCTTGCTTAGGTGGAGGAACATTTCCTTGCATGAGGTGGATATTTCTATCCTTTAAGAGATTCTTCGTGATATGGGCTAGACAAGCAATTTTTGGTACTATGGTTGTTGGTTCAATGGTAGGTGCAGTATTGCCTATCTCTAGGCTCTCTGTTCCTTCCTTTGGCTCGTCCCTTCCTATGGATAAGTTCGGCTGCTGGTGAGTATCAAGTCCAACCTTCTCATATGCTAAAGAGGGCACGGTGCTTAACGTAGCAGTGGCCAAACATTGCCCTCAGGTGGGGGCTATGCTATGTCCTGCTTGGGTCCACCAAATGGGACACAGGACCCTTTCACTGTCTTTGGGACAATGGGAGCTCCATTAAGGTTCGGTTGTGATGGTCAATCAATTCTTCGTTAACAATCTAGCTCGTCATCATTTCTACCAAGGCATCATAGGTGGTGGGATTTTTGTCTCGTACATCCCTCCAAAATAGGGTATTCATGTTTAGGTGTCCCCTTCGGATAGAAAGGGCTGCTCTATTAGTGACCTGCTTGCAATAGGTCATCTCGTCCGTGAAACGAGCCAGGTAACTTTTCAGGGTTTCCCCACTTGTTGTCTCATATCCTCGAGCCTTTAGATGGGAGCTTCTCCTTCCTTGCTTGACAGATATTGGTTTAGGAAGGCTTTAAGGTTTAGCCAACTTTTGATGCTGCCAGCAGGAATACAGTTGTACCAAATTTCAAATTAATGTTAGGTAGAAAGCTCAACATTTTAATGCTAGCGAGGCCCCTTGCAGGGACATCTGGGTTTTGTAGTTGTTGAGGTGCTTCATCGGATTGCCTTTTCCTTCATATTTGGGTATTTTTTATGGTACAAAGTGGCTAGGAATCGGGGTACTCCTTAATTCTTGAGAAAATGGAAAACTTTCGTCGTCATAATCCAGTACGAACGACACCTACAAGGACCGTCAGAGTCATTTTCCTTTGCCTAATACCAAGATTGTGACGTTCCAACATGATTTCTCGCATTTGCAGCATCTCTTCTTTCCCTCATATTTCTAGGTGGTGGTGGGACCCCTTGAGGCTTGTGCTTCAGATTTTAATCTTGTCCTCTTGAAGCTGGAGGAGGCTGTTGGGACCTATTTTTAGGCCTAAAGGGCCCAATTCTGTCCAAGACGCTAGCGGATTTTTGAGGCTCGTGTTCTTGAGCGTATTCGAGGGAGAATTTTCTTCCATTAGCATATCGTCACCGGAACGGCTCGTAACTAGTTAGTGGAGGTATCTACCTCCACCTCTCTTTCTACTGGGTCATCATTCCTCCCATACATTTGAGGATATCCCGCTGTGTCATTTACCTCACCTTCTTAGGAAAAAGCCCTATTTTTAAGCGCATCGGACCTAGCCCATTGGTGCATTTGCATGAGAAGTTGGTCCATTGCAGCATTTTGTTGGACTTTATTTCTCATGTTACCGACCATTTCTCCAACTTTTCTCACCAGGCGTACAGTGGTACTGCCTCTCTTGTGGCGGTGGTGGGGGCGATGCATATATACATTCATGCAGAGGACCTCTTCTTCAGAGGTCTCATGCTGCCCATCTCCACCATGCGTTCCCTGGTGACTTGAACTCATTGTGTTTTTTGAATTGTTCTCTTGCAATAGTTCTTTCTTCAAGAACCAAAACTTTTCTTCAAGGTTCTTTACATATAGCTTTAACCACTAGGATGCACGTGGTTATGGTATCAAAGATTTCCGCAGACGGCACCAATCTATTGACCCCTAAAATGGATAAAAAAAATGGACCAATAACGTGGCCAATAGAAAAATAGGAAATAACGTCCATGTAAGCCGGATAACAACGTATTATTCAAATCGAATCACCAATTTTGTAGATCGATCAATAAAGGAAATGGTTCAAAATGTTTAATGAATTGTAATGTGACTATTTGGTTGATAAAAGGGGGTCAGCGTAAGAAGTAAAGTAGAGAAAATCAAGGTTCACATTAAGTGTGTAAACTTGCATACCATCCTCGGCACTAAGTATGGGTTTTAATACTTAAAGTAGGGTGAACGTGGCCCATTGGATGGTAGGGCATGTGGTCCAACTAGATCCAGTAGTTTCCGTTAACATCAATCAATTAATCAAGACATTAAATGCTAAGATCCCCATATCTTCTATTTCTATCCTAGGGACTTGATCGTGTAGGTGTGTAGAGGCGGAGTCGACAGTTTGTTGTCTTGCTAATCACTTCACTGGATTCGTTGTGGGTTCGACTATTCGCCTCGATAGGAAATCGGTTCATGTTGCCAGAGAGGGATCGGTCAACTTACCTTTGAGTTAGGCTCGTTCCAACATGTACAAAATCGGGTTGCCCATGTTGTCCGGCCACGTGTGAGCTCTTCCCCCTGCCACGTGACGTATTTATTTTACGATTATTTATATGAGTAACTGTATATTAACATTTTCTTTGCATTTATAATAAACTTTGGAGGTTTTCTCCCCAATCAATGTACCGTAGCACCACCTCCTTGGTCAAAAAATGATTCGAGGTCGGACGGGAGACCATGTTCCTTGACATGGGCTTTGGGCTTAGTCCAACAAATCTTGAACTTTGATGAGCCTAATAATCAAAACCCAAGATCCAAGTAGTGTCTTTATCTCTAGGAACTAGTTTTGCTCAATTTAGACTTGTTAAAAGAATTGAAAATTATATATTTTAACCCCATTTCAAGAAACAATATGGGGTTCTTGCTCAAAGACCCTATAGTTTGGGATAGTTTTGAAAAAAAATAGGGAGAATTATCCAAATGGTCACTAAATTTTAGACCAGGTTCCCACGAGATCACTGAACTATAAAAATCACTCAACTTATCACTAAACTTTTCCATTCGTATTAGCATTCGTCACTAAGTTCATGCCCATTAAAAAATTGAACGAAATGCTTATTGTCTGTTGACGCCAGCATGGGTGGCTGCCAACTCGTTAAAAGTACCACAAATTGGAACACATTTCCTCTAAAATTGGTATCACGATTCCTCTTTAATATAACATAACAAAATTAAACAAAAAATCCAAACCTTTTTCATTAAACCCCCCACCAAAATCAGCAACCCCGTTTCGCGACAAGGAATCCCAATTTCATCCACCAACCTCAATCCCCTAATCACCAACCCCATTCACGACGGCGGAAACTCGATTTCACCAAAATCTCACCATCTAGAACCCTAAATCCTAGCCTAATCCCGAAGTCTAGCCATCCAATCTCTCTAGCATCACCCTTCGAGAGAAGTTTGGTTCGCGATCTATTACCTTCATGAAACAACCATGGCTGACATTGACCAAGATTCAGCAAGTAAGAGATAGTCCCTAATTCTTGCTGTTGTCAACTGTGAGTCGTGTCTTCGAGATGCAGTGTGGTTTGCAAGTATGGCATCTTCCTCGAATAGCAACATTCGAATAGGCGAGGTTGTATGTTATTGCGGAGAACTCTCAGTTTTGAAGACGTCATGGTCCGACGATAATCCAGGAAGACAATTTTGGGATGCATCAATTACGGCACCACATGTGGTTGCGATCATTT